>CM029017.1:169542980-169649839 GCA_016801055.1 Panax notoginseng | reverse complement strand
CTGGGCTTAGCTGGTTATTATCGGAGATTTGTGGAAGGATTTCTCGAATCGCTACTCCGTTTAACTCAGCTGACTCGGAAAGATACAAAATTCGTATGGAGTGAGGAATGCGAGAAGAGTTTTCAAGAACTCAAGAGGAGACTCATTTCGGCACCTGTTCTGACAATACCATCTGGTTCGGATGGATTTGTTATCTACAGCGATGCTTCAGGCAAAGGGTTAGGATGTGTTCTCATGCAACATGGGAAAGTCATAGCCTATGCCTCACGACAACTCAAAGAATATGAGAGGAATTATCCTACTCATGATTTAGAGTTGGCAGCAGTCGTTTTTGCGTTGAAGATCTGGAGACACTACCTGTATGGGGAGAAAGTGGAGATCTATACAGATCATAAAAGCCTCAAATATTTCTTCACCCAAAAGGAAATCAACATGCGGCAGCGACGTTGGCTCGAGCTGTTGAAAGATTACGATCATACCATCCAATATCATCCTGGAAAAGCAAACGTAGTAGCTGACGCATTGAGTAGAAGATCATATGCGGGTACGAGTGCAATATTTTTAACACAAAGGCCCATTTTGTATGACTTGCAAAGGATGGAGATAGAGATGAAGGCTCCAAGTACCCACATGATGATTATCAAATATACGAGTAGAAACCGACTTTAATCGATAAAGTTAAAGCTGCTCAAGCTACGGACATAGAGCTGATGCGTATGAAGAAGAAAGTGCAAGAAGGTGCTATTCCAGAAGCAAGAATCGATGAAGAGGAATACTTCGAGTCAACTCCAGACTTTGTGTTCCTAACGATTTTGACTTGAAGCATAGAATAATGATGGAGGCACATAACACACCGTTTGCAATCCATCCTGGGAGTACCAAAATGTATCACGATCTTCGACATACATTTTGGTGGAGCAATATGAAAAGAGAGATCGCGGAGTTTATCTCGAGATGTTTAACTTGTCAACGTGTAAAAGCGGAGCATCAAGTACCAAAGGTCCATTGCAACCACTTGAGATTCCGAAATGGAAGTGGGAACACATTACTATGGATTTTGTTACAGGGTCTTCCCAAGGTTTCTCAAGGCATAGATGCGATTTGGTTATTGTTGATAGATTAACCAAGTCCGCTCATTTCTTGCCGATACGTGAGACTTATTCCCTTGAACGTCTTGCTAGTATGTACGTGAACGAGATTGTGAGATTGCATGGCATGCCAGTATCCATAGTTTCGGATCGTGACCCAAGATTCACTTCACGATTTTGGGTTAGCTTGCAGAAAGCTATGGGCACGGATTTACGATTCAGTTCAGCATACCATCCTCAAACGGACGGACAATCAGAGAGGACTATTCAAACTCTTGAAGATCTATTAAGACTTTGTGTCTTAGATCTCAAAGGGAGTTGGGATAAGTACCTACCATTGGTGGAATTCTCCTACAACAACAGTTATCAGGCGAGCATAGGTATGGCTCCATTTGAGGCGTTGTATGGAAGAAAATGTCGTTCTCCAGTATGCTGGGACGAGGTGGGTGAAGCAACATTGTTGGGACCAGAATTGGTACGCATTACTACAGAGAAGATCCAAACGATTCGACAACGTATACAAACGGCACAGGATCGACAAAAGAGTTATGCGGATCTTCATCGGAAGGACGTGGAATTTAATATTGGGGATCATGTATTGTTACGTGTTGCACCATGGAAGGGAGTTACAAGATTTGGGAGAGAGGAAAGCTCAATCCAAGATTTGTTGGTCCATTTGAGATTCTTGAGCGAATAGGAAATGTGGCATATGACTCGCATTACCTCCAAGCATGTTCGTGTTCATAATGTTTTTCACATATCTATGCTTCGTAAATATGTTAAAGACCCGAACCACATTATTGGTTAGAACCAGACGAGATAGCTGAGATTTAAACGTACGAGGAGGTACCTGTTTTAAGATCTTGGTTAGGAAAAGAGAGCATGTCCTACGCACGAAGGTTATACCACATAAGTTAAGATTTTGTGGGAGAGAAAACCATGCTATTGTAGAAATGACCTGGGAGTTGGAAAATCAGAAATTGAAAGCGGAGGTAACCTCACCTTTTTGAACATTCAGGTCGTACGTCAATTTCGAGGACGAAATTTCATTAAGGAGGGGAGGTTGTAAGACCCCAACTTATTAATGAATAAAATCAAATTTTCTCTAAATATTATTGTGAATAATAAGGGGTTAATTTGATATAATACTTTGGTTATGGGTGAAATGTGCAAATTTTGCAAAATAAGCAAGTGGTTATAAAATATTTATTTTTGGTCGGTGAATATTCGGTTGGTCGTGGAATATTCTTGCTGTCGGGGAATATTCGTACGACGACGCAGCCTTGTGTGGGCCCCATAACGGAAAGCGATTGGATGAAGAAAACGACAAGTATAAGTTGTTTATAAATAACGGCGTAGTTGTTACCGTTAATACTGTTGGAATACCCGGTGGTTAAAATACAGTAGCACACGGTATTGCACCAATTATTGATTCTTACGTAAGAAGGCACTACTCAATAATTGTTACAGTAGTTATTATTCAATATTTTATTTTATTGATTCAATAATTGCTGCGTTGATATTTTATATTATTGTTGTTTCAATAATTGTTGCTGCACAGTATTTTCATTTATCAGATCAATAATTCATATTATTTGAATAATATTATTAGATAACATTATTGGCAATGTCTAGAAAGTTCTGTCTAAGGAGAGGTTTGGTCATCTAATTGCGCGCCAGTAAGGAGAAATCCTTATTGGAAAGCCCCCTCTTTCCTGGGAACGGCCTGGTTGTCATAAATGTGATTCTGTAATATTATTTGTGAATAATTAATTATTGATTCATATGATAAGGAAATATTTATTTTATGTGGATATAAATGAGGGATATATTTTTGTGGTTAAAAATGAAGGAGTTAATGTTGAGGTTTTTATCAGTATTTTTGTCGGAATGGAGGTATTAAAAATCAGGGTTTTTGAGATATTTTGCGGGGGTTATAATTTTTAATCCGACCGTTGGATCGTGGTAATTTTTGGATATGTTATACATATATAAGTTGAGTATATGTCCACAAATTTTGAACCGTTAAAAATGAACGTATGATTTATTATGAATTTTAAGAGATGACTGGTTCAGAAAATCAGGTTTTTTATCATTTTGGTGGAAAATTCTAGAATTGGTGGGCCCCACTTGTGGTTGGTGAAGAAATGTGCTGAATTATATTTCAAATGTGGTGGGTGGGAATAGTAGCAGGTAAAGCCATCAGGTTGCAGGTCAAACCTACCAAAATTTTCCTATAAATAGAGGGCTAAGTTAGAATTGAAAATCACACCAGAAACAAGTTTTCTCTCTTTCTCTCTCTAGATTATTGAGTGTATTTTGTGAGTATTTAGATACTTTGAGAGTTTCTATTCATCAGAGCAAGTTTCTTTCAGCCTTATACCGGTATTCCGACCAGAAGTACTGATATTTTGAGGTAAGGGATATTATTTTCTTCTTAATGATATTATTTTCTTCAATATCATTATGCTGAAATATTGATATGAGTTTTTATCAAATTTGGAACTTTTTGTGTCGGGGGTTACTATTCACGTATACGGCACTATTCACGTATACGGCACTATTCACGAATACGGCACTATTCACCGAAAAATAAAATTTTTCCTTTTTGTCCAAGATGTCTATTATGGTTACTATCTTTGATTGTATCCATGTTTTGATCTTTATTTTTGAATTCTGCTTCACAATTGATTATTATGAAGTATTATTGATCTTGGATAAACTGTTATACGAATCCCTACTATTTGTCCTTCTGTCTCATTGGATTCGTTCTCTTTAAGATATTTTTCATCATCCTCAGTCCTAAATGATGATATTACTGAATATCTTTGGCCTGTAGTGCAAAGATGTATAATTACTTGATGAATATCTTTGGCCTGTAGTGCAAAGATGAACAGGTGTTGAGATGAACATGACCGACTGATGATACAAATGAATATCTTTGGCCTGTAGTGCAAAGATGAATATTTGGTTAAAGATGATTATTAATTGATGTTACAGGGATAAAATATTGATGATGGACTTTTAAATCTTAGAAGATAGTAGAATTCTTTCTCTACTTGACTCTTCTAATGGTTTGCTGTTTCCGCTGCAGTTGTTGATCTAAAACTTGTTGTCGATTATATTTTATCAGATTTTTCCCTGTTGAAGACTAACGATAATTTGTTGTATATTATCTTAGTCATAATATTCTTTACTGGGCTAGTTGAGCTCACCCTTTTCCTTTTTGTTCCATTTTTCTTCTCAGGAGGTGAGAACATAGCAGGATCTAGTCGGGGTATGGAGTGATGGTTCTAGAAAGATGTATTAGCAGTCCTCACTATTTCTGTAAAATAGTGTTTGAATAATTGTAATGAGGATTTATTTGAGTGTGGATATTGTCTAGAAGACAATATTTGTATTTAAACTCACAGTATGTGTTGTCGTATTTTGCACGACAATTGTATTATTGAAGTTGTAGTTTGCTTTCTGTACCATGTATTTGGCGACTCAGAATGGGTGTTGTATACCTATTTTGGGGGCGTCACAGTTGGTATCAGAGCTTAGGGATATGATCCCTGGCTGAGATGTGAGACAAGAACTAGGAGGGGAGAGACGGGGAATTCCTTCGCTAGTATGACCTGACTAAGTTTATTTGGTGTTTATTTGGTCGGTCAGAGTATAGGGATAATATATGACATGACTATTAACCCTTGTTTTATGGCAGTATTTAAGAATGGCAGCTGAGAACGTTAATAATGGAGTAAATCAGACCGTGGAGACACCTTTGATCACACCCAGGGGAACGTGCAACAGGAAGGCAATATTCCTCCTGTAAACAACGTTACCGAGCAAACGATGAATGATGGAATGTTTAGGAGCTTTTTGCAGTTCATGCAAAATCAGACGAGGGAGACTCGTGTGCAGAATACGGGTGGAAATGATAACAACGCGCGGTTTGTCACAGCTAAGCAGTTCAAAGAATTGGGACCACCAGAATTTAAGGGAAAGCCGGATCCGATCATGGCGGAAACGTGGGTCAAGCAAATTACCAAGATATTTGATGTCTTGGGATGCACGGAGGAACAGAAGGTTCCATTCGCCACATTTATGTTCCGCGGTGAGGCAGACTACTGGTGGGAGTCTGTGAAGCGTACCCAGCCTGACGCACTCAACATGTCCTGGGAAACATTTCAAAAACTGTTCAATGACAAGTACTTTCCTGAAAGTATTCGTCATATGAAGGAGGTTGAGTTTATCAGACTGGAACAAAACAACATGACGGTGTCCCAGTACGAGGCGAAGTTTGCAGAGTTATCCAGGTTTGCACCTCATTTGGTCGAAAATGAGGAACGAATGACAAGGATGTTTCTGAGAGGTCTAAAACCCGAGATTCGACAATATCTTATCTCTCATAAATTTTCTTTATATTCAGATGTTGTAAACAGGGCTCAATTATTAGAGCGAGATAATGAGTATGTGCAACCGAGGGACCACAACCAGGGTCATACCGGTGGCGGCAGTCATCGAAGCAATGAAAACAGCAGGGAGGAAAACATTCGGACAAAAGCGGTAACCACTCTGGTGGTAATCGTGGTCGTGATAATAGAAGGAGCGAGTCGGGAGGAGATTTCAAGAAGAGAAGGTACAACAATGATAACGTGAAGACGTCAGCACAAACATCAACTGTTTCTAGGGGAGGAGAACGACCACCGGTCGTATGTTACAAATGTGGGAAAGAGGGACATATCAGCCCAAACTGCCCACAACAATCCAAGGTATGTTATAACTGTGGAAAGGAAGGTCATATAGCTCGAGAGTGTTCTGTAGCAAAACCAAGTTCAGCGGGGATGGTGACTCCAAAAGTTATCCCGGATAAGTCGAAATCAGCGGTTCCTGGAAGGGCGTTTGTCGTGACTGGCCAAAACGCGAGAAACCCGAACGAGGTGATCACGGGTAAGCTAATCTTGAATTCTTGCGAAGTTTATACTTTACTAGATACCGGTTCTACCCATTCTTTTATCTCTCCTGCTTGTGCTCAACGTTTAAACTTGACTCCGGAGAAATTGGACTTTAACTTATCTGTTGAAACTCCGTTGGGTGAAACCTTCGTTACATCTACAGTTTATAAATCTTGCATGATCCAAGTTGGCACTATCACATTACCTGTTGATCTTATCTCTTTAAAGATACTTGCTTTTGATGTGATTTTAGGAATTGATTGGTTAACCACTCATCATGCTAAAATTGATTGTTTTCGTAAGGTTGTTAGTTTTCATATTCCTAACCAACCTGTCATACGAATTCAAACTACTAAACCACTAAAATCAGTCACTGTCATATCAAGCCACAAAGCTATTCGTTTATTGAAAAACGGATGTCAAGCTTTCTTAGCCCATGTTATGGATTTGAACAAAAACAAGTCAGATTTGAATAATATTTCTGTTGTTAGAGAATTTCCTGACGTATTTCTTGAAGAATTTCTTGGCCTACGCGTGATATTGAATTTTGTATCATCTTTGAATCTGGTACAAAACTCACTTCTAAAATCTCATATCGAATAGCTCCTATTGAACTTCAGGAGTTAAAAAATCTAACTGTAGAAGTTGTACTCGAGCCTCTATCTGGTGACTTCCTTTGTGGAATGCACCAAAGCCAGACTCTCTGTAGGGGACGCCATATTCGTACGATAGTAAACTGATGGGTGTCATTGTGACGTGCTATCCAAGGTTGGGATATGAGTCATAGTTGAGAGCAATCAAAGTCGGTAATCGAAATACGTAGCTTTCTGGGCTTAGCTGGTTATTATCGGAGATTTGTGGAAGGATTTTCTCGAATCGCTACTCCGTTAACTCAGCTGACTCGGAAAGATACAAAATTCGTATGGAGTGAGGAATGCGAGAAGAGTTTTCAAGAACTCAAGAGGAGACTCATTTCGGCACCTGTTCTGACAATACCATCTGGTTCGGATGGATTTGTTATCTACAGCGATGCTTCAGGCAAAGGGTTAGGATGTGTTCTCATGCAACATGGGAAAGTCATAGCCTATGCCTCACGACAACTCAAAGAATATGAGAGGAATTATCCTACTCATGATTTGGAGTTGGCAGCAGTCGTTTTTGCGTTGAAGATCTGGAGACACTACCTGTATGGGGAGAAAGTGGAGATCTATACAGATCATAAAAGCCTCAAATATTTCTTCACCCAAAAGGAACTCAACATGCGGCAGCGACGTTGGCTCGAGCTGTTGAAAGATTACGATCATACCATCCAATATCATCCTGGAAAAGCAAACGTAGTAGCTGACGCATTGAGTAGAAGATCATATGCGGGTACGAGTGCAATATTTTTAACACAAAGGCCCATTTTGTATGACTTGCAAAGGATGGAGATAGAGATGAAGGCTCCAAGTACCCACATGATGATATCAAATATACGAGTAGAACCGACTTTAATCGATAAAGTTAAAGCTGCTCAAGCTACGGACATAGAGCTGATGCGTATGAAGAAGAAAGTGCAAGAAGGTGCTATTCCAGAAGCAAGAATCGATGAAGAAGGAATACTTCGAGTCAACTCCAGACTTTGTGTTCCTAACGATTTTGACTTGAAGCATAGAATAATGATGGAGGCACACAACACACCGTTTGCAATCCATCCTGGGAGTACCAAAATGTATCACGATCTTCGACATACATTTTGGTGGAGCAATATGAAAAGAGAGATCGCGGAGTTTATCTCGAGATGTTTAACTTGTCAACGTGTAAAAGCGGAGCATCAAGTACCAAAGGGTCCATTGCAACCACTTGAGATCCCGAAATGGAAGTGGGAACACATTACTATGGATTTTGTTACAGGTCTTCCCAAGGTTTCTCAAGGCATAGATGCGATTTGGGTTATTGTTGATAGATTAACCAAGTCCGCTCATTTCTTGCCGATACGTGAGACTTATTCCCTTGAACGTCTTGCTAGTATGTACGTGAACGAGATTGTGAGATTGCATGGCATGCCAGTATCCATAGTTTCGGATCGTGACCCAAGATTCACTTCACGATTTTGGGTTAGCTTGCAGAAAGCTATGGGCACGGATTTACGATTCAGTTCAGCATACCATCCTCAAACGGACGGACAATCAGAGAGGACTATTCAAACTCTTGAAGATCTATTAAGACTTTGTGTCTTAGATCTCAAAGGGAGTTGGGATAAGTACCTACCATTGGTGGAATTCTCCTACAACAACAGTTATCAGGCGAGCATAGGTATGGCTCCATTTGAGGCGTTGTATGGAAGAAAATGTCGTTCTCCAGTATGCTGGGACGAGGTGGGTGAAGCAACATTGTTGGGACCAGAATTGGTACGCATTACTACAGAGAAGATCCAAACGATTCGACAACGTATACAAACGGCACAGGATCGACAAAAGAGTTATGCGGATCTTCATCGGAAGGACGTGGAATTTAATATTGGGGATCATGTATTGTTACGTGTTGCACCATGGAAGGGAGTTACAAGATTTGGGAAGAGAGGAAAGCTCAATCCAAGATTTGTTGGTCCATTTGAGATTCTTGAGCGAATAGGAAATGTGGCATATAGACTCGCATTACCTCCAAGCATGTCTCGTGTTCATAATGTTTTTCACATATCTATGCTTCGTAAATATGTTAAAGACCCGAACCACATTATTGAGTTAGAACCAGACGAGATAGCTGAAGATTTAACGTACGAGGAGGTACCTGTTAAGATCTTGGATAGGAAAGAGCATGTCCTACGCACGAAGGTTATACCACAAGTTAAGGTTTTGTGGAGAAACCATGCTATTGAAGAAATGACCTGGGAGTTGGAATCAGAAATGAAAGCGAGGTATCCTCACCTTTTTGAAACATCAGGTACGTACGTCAATTTCGAGGACGAAATTTCATAAGGAGGGGAGGTTGTAAGACCCCAACTTATTAATGAATAAAATCAAATTTTCTCTAAATATTATTGTGAATAATAAGGGGTTAATTTGATATAATACTTTGGTTATGGGTGAAATGTGCAAATTTTGCAAAATAAGCAAGTGGTTATAAAATATTTATTTTTGGTCGGTGAATATTCGGTTGGTCGTGGAATATTCTTGCTGTCGGGGAATATTCGTACGACGACGCAGCCTTGTGTGGGCCCCATAACGGAAAGCGATTGGATGAAGAAAACGACAAGTATAAGTTGTTTATAAATAACGGCGTAGTTGTTACCGTTAATACTGTTGGAATACCCGGTGGTTAAAATACAGTAGCACACGGTATTGCACCAATTATTGATTCTTACGTAAGAAGGCACTACTCAATAATTGTTACAGTAGTTATTATTCAATATTTTATTTTATTGATTCAATAATTGCTGCGTTGATATTTTATATTATTGTTGTTTCAATAATTGTTGCTGCACAGTATTTTCATTTATCAGATCAATAATTCATATTATTTGAATAATATTATTAGATAACATTATTGGCAATGTCTAGAAAGTTCTGTCTAAGGAGAGGTTTGGTCATCTAATTGCGCGCCAGTAAGGAGAAATCCTTATTGGAAAGCCCCCTCTTTCCTGGGAACGGCCTGGTTGTCATAAATGTGATTCTGTAATATTATTTGTGAATAATTAATTATTGATTCATATGATAAGGAAATATTTATTTTATGTGGATATAAATGAGGGATATATTTTTGTGGTTAAAAATGAAGGAGTTAATGTTGAGGTTTTTATCAGTATTTTTGTCGGAATGGAGGTATTAAAAATCAGGGTTTTTGAGATATTTTGCGGGGGTTATAATTTTTAATCCGACCGTTGGATCGTGGTAATTTTTGGATATGTTATACATATATAAGTTGAGTATATGTCCACAAATTTTGAACCGTTAAAAATGAACGTATGATTTATTATGAATTTTAAGAGATGGCTGATTCAGAAATTCGGTTTTATCATTTTTGGTGGAAAATTCTAGAATTGGTGGGCCCCACTTGTGGTTGGTGAAGAAATGTGCTGAATTATATTTCAAATGTGGTGGGTGGGAATAGTAGCAGGTAAAGCCATCAGGTTGCAGGTCAAACCTACCAAAATTTTCCTATAAATAGAGGGCTAAGTTAGAATTGAAAATCACACCAGAAACAAGTTTTCTCTCTTTCTCTCTCTAGATTATTGAGTGTATTTTGTGAGTATTTAGATACTTTGAGAGTTTCTATTCATCAGAGCAAGTTTCTTTCAGCCTTATACCGGTATTCCGACCAGAAGTACTGATATTTTGAGGTAAGGGATATTATTTTCTTCTTAATGATATTATTTTCTTCAATATCATTATGCTGAAATATTGATATGAGTTTTTATCAAATTTGGAACTTTTTGTGTCGGGGGTTACTATTCACGTATACGGCACTATTCACGTATACGGCACTATTCACGAATACGGCACTATTCACCGAAAAATAAAATTTTTCCTTTTTGTCCAAGATGTCTATTATGGTTACTATCTTTGATTGTATCCATGTTTTGATCTTTATTTTTGAATTCTGCTTCACAATTGATTATTATGAAGTATTATTGATCTTGGATAAACTGTTATACGAATCCCTACTATTTGTCCTTCTGTCTCATTGGATTCGTTCTCTTTAAGATATTTTTCATCATCCTCAGTCCTAAATGATGATATTACTGAATATCTTTGGCCTGTAGTGCAAAGATGTATAATTACTTGATGAATATCTTTGGCCTGTAGTGCAAAGATGAACAGGTGTTGAGATGAACATGACCGACTGATGATACAAATGAATATCTTTGGCCTGTAGTGCAAAGATGAATATTTGGTTAAAGATGATTATTAATTGATGTTACAGGGATAAAATATTGATGATGGACTTTTAAATCTTAGAAGATAGTAGAATTCTTTCTCTACTTGACTCTTCTAATGGTTTGCTGTTTCCGCTGCAGTTGTTGATCTAAAACTTGTTGTCGATTATATTTTATCAGATTTTTCCCTGTTGAAGACTAACGATAATTTGTTGTATATTATCTTAGTCATAATATTCTTTACTGGGCTAGTTGAGCTCACCCTTTTCCTTTTTGTTCCATTTTTTCTCAGGAGGTGAGAACATAGCAGGATCTAGTCGGGGTATGGAGTGATGGTTCTAGAAAGATGTATTAGCAGTCCTCACTATTTCTGTAAAATAGTGTTTGAATAATTGTAATGAGGATTTATTTGAGTGTGAATACTGTCTAGAAGACAATATTTATATTTAAACTCACAGTATATGTGTTGTCGTATTTTGCATGACAATTGTAATAATAAAGTTGTAGTTATTTTCTGTACCATGTATTTGGCGACTCAGAATGGGTGGATGGATTGGACCTATTTTGGGGGCGTCACAAAATTCTCCTACAACAACAGTTATCAGGCAAGTATAGGTGTGGCTCCATTTGAAGCGTTATATGGACGAAAGTGTCGCTCTTCAATATGTTGGGATGAGGTGGGAGAAGCAACGTTGTTGGGACCCGAGTTGGTACGTATGACTACGAAAAAGATCCAAACGATTCGATAACGTATACAAATGGCACATGATCGACAAAAGAGTTATGCGGATCTTCATCGAAAGGACGTGAAATTTGACATTGGGGATCATGTATTGTTGCGTGTGGCTCCATGGAAAGGAGTTACAAGATTTGGGAAGAGAGGAAAGCTCAATCCACGATTTATTGGTCCATTTCAGATTCTTGACCGAGTAGGAAATGTGGCCTATAAACTCGCGTTACTTCCAAGTATGTCTCGTGTTCATAATATTTTTCATATATCTGTGCTACGTAAATATGTGAAAGACCCAAACCACGTTATTGAGTTAGAACCAGACGAGATAGCCGAATACTTAACGTACGAAGAGGTACCTGTAAAGATCTTGGATAGAAAGGAGCATGTCCTACGCACGAAGGTTATACCACAAGTTAAAGTTTTGTGGAGAAACCATGCTATTGAGGAAATGACCTGGGAGTTGGAAACGGAAATGAAAGCAAGGTATCCTCATCTTTTCGAAACACCAGGTACGTACGTCAATTTCGAGGACGAAATTTCATAAGGCGGGGAGGTTGTAAGACCCCAAATTATTAATAAATGAAACTTAAATTTCTTTTATTTATTATTTTGAAATAGTAAGGGTTAAATTGATTAATGAGGTTAGTTATGGGTAAAATGCGCAAATATTTTAAATAAGCAAGTGGTCATAAAATATTCATTGTTGTCGGAGAATATTTATTTGGTCGTGAAATATTCTTGTTGTCGGGGAATATTCGTATGACGGCGCAGCCTTGTGTGGGCCCCATAACGAAAAGCGATTGGATGAAGAAAACGACAAAAACAAGTTGCTTATAAATAACGGCATAGTTGTTACCGTTAATACTGTTGGAATACCCGGTGGTTAAAATACAGTAATACGCGTTGTTGCATAGTAGCACGCGGTATTGCACCAATTATTGATTTTTACGTAAGAAGGTATTACTCAATAATTGTTACAGTAATTACTGTTCAGTATTTTATTTTACTGATTTAATAATTGTCACTACACAGTATTTTCTATTATCGGAGCAATAATTCATATTATCTGAATAATATTATTAGATAACATTATTGGCAATGTCTAGAAAGTTCTGTCTAAGGAGAGGTTTGGTCATCTAATTGTGCGCCAGTAAGGAGAGATCCTTATTGGAAAGCCCCCTCTTTCCTGGGAACGGCCTGGTTGCCAATACTGTGATTCTGTAATATTATTTGTGAATAATTAATTATTGATTTATATGATGAGAAAAATATTCATTTTATGTGGATATAGATGGAGAAAATTTTTAAAGTGACAATTGTTAAAAATCGATATTTTATCTTTTCTGATAAAATAATATTTTATTATATTATTATAATATAATAATGATGATATTTTTACAATGAATGTGAGATATATGAGTATATGAGGAGAAAGAGTATTTTTATTGCAAAAGTTATTTAAAACATGTTAAACATGTCTGTGGGCCCATTTCTTGACTGAAATTTGATTATAGCCTGTAGAATCGTCCGTTTATGGATTTTGGTCAATTTCTGTTTGAAATTTGAAAAAACTTTCTTCTGCAAAGTTGTAGATAATGGAATTTCCTATGAAAAGTTGTAAGTTTCAAATTTTTCTGATAAAAGGGCTATTTATTATGAATTATTGAAGTTTCAAAGCTCCGAAATAATTAATTTTTGAAAGTTTAAAATATTTTAAATAACAAAAACGTTTTTTTCATTATGGTGTGTTACACATGTGTGTTGAATGAGCTGAATTCAGTTCTTGGAAGGATGGCGTAGGAAAATTTAATTTATATATTAATATTATATTAAATTTTCTGTTTTGGTGTTCTAAGCATTTTTCTATAAATAGGGTGCTTAGGTTAGAATTGAAAATCACACCAGAAACTGAAAACTTCTCTCTCTTTCTCTCTCTATATATTGAGCATATTCTTGTGAGTATTTTAATACTTTCAGTGTTGCTATACGGTGCAAGTTCAAGTCATAGCCTATATCCGGTTTTTCAACTAGAAGTACTGTCTTTACGAGGTAAGAGATGTTATTTTCTTCGTAAATGATATTATTTCTTCAATATCATTATGCCGAAATATTGGTTGAAACTTTTTATCAAATTTAGAACTTTTTTATGTCGGGATTACTATTCATGAGTTACTATTCACGAGTTACTATTCACCGAAAAATGAAATTTTCTTCTTTTTGTCCAAAATATCTATTATGGATACTAGCTTTGATTGTATCCATGTTTTGATCATTCTTGAATTTTACTCCACTATGATTGTTTATGAGGTATTTTTGGATATGGATAAATTGTAATACGAATCCCTAATATTTGTTCTTTTGCTTCACTGGATTCGTTTTTTTTAAAATATTTTTCATCATCCTCGGTCCTAAATGATGATATTAATGAATATCTTTGGCCTGTAGTGCAAAGATGAATGATTTCTGATGAATATCTTTGGCCCGTAGTGCAAAGATAAACAGGTGTTGAGATGAACATGACCAACTGATGAATATCTTTGGCTTGTAGTGCAAAGATGAATATTGATTGATGTTACAGGGATAAAATATTGATGATGGACTTTTATATTCATAGATAATAGTAGATTTCATTCTCTACGTAACTCTTCTATGAATTATTATTTTCCGCTGCGAATATTGATTTAAAACTTGTTGTCTATTGTATTCTATTAGATTTTTCCCTGTTGAAGACTAACGATAATTTGTTTTGTATTATCTTAGTCATAATATTCTTTACTGGGCTAGTTGAGCTCACCCTTTTCCTTTTTGTTCCATTTTTCTCAGGAGGCGAGAATGTAGCGAGTACTAGTCGGGGTATGGAATGATGGTTCTAGAAGTTATTTTAGTAGTCCTCACCATTTTTGTGAAATAATGTATCAATAATTGTAACGAGGACTTATTTGAGTGTGGATATTGTCTAGATGACAATATTTGTATTTAAACTCACAGTTATTGTGTTGTAATAATAAAGATGTAGTTGTTTCTGTACCATGTATTTTGACGACTCAGAATGGGTGTTGTATACCTATTTTGGGGGCGTCACATAACCGGATAAATGAACAATTAATTGATATTAATTCACATGCTTATAACTATGTGTTCACATGTGTGTACTATTAATTCACATGCTTTACTATTAGGGGAGTTGGTGCAAGATTGATAATACTTGCATGACTAAATTAAAAATAGAGGTATAATTGAAGGTAACTATACTGTAATTAATTTTTTCACATGATTATACTATTGAGTCACATGATTGGACTATTGATTCACATTATTTACTATTAGGGGAGGTGGTGCAAGTTTGATAATACTTGCAGGACTAAAGTAAAAATGAAGAAAAAGAGGGAGGTATTATATTGTAATATTTCGAGTCCCAAAATGTGCAATTATTGAAACTATATTTTCCTATAAATAGAAGCTCATTCTTCCTTCATTTCTCACCAATTCACTAAAGCTATAGAGCGATTATTATAGAGAGAAATTATAGAGGGAAAGAAAAAGAGAAGTCTGCTACATCACTATTCCAGTATCCAATTTTCTTCTAAGGTAAGGGGTATTATTTCTTTCGTATTCATGAAGAGAGCTATTGTTATTCCATTCCTTATTATTATAGAGAGAAATTATAGAGAGAAAGAAAAAGAGAAGTTTGCTACATCACTATTCCAGTATCCAATTTTCTTCTAAGGTAAGGGGTATTATTTCTCTCGTATTCATGAAGAGAGCTATTGTTATTCCATTCCTTATTATTCTGTTAGAATAACCTGTATATGCGAAGTACCACATACATGGTGAAATTCTTTTGTTATTTCATTCTTTATTATTATGTTAGAATAACCTGTCTATGCGAAGTACCGCATACATGGTGAAATTCTTCCAATATTCCGTTCTTTATCATTCTGTCGGAATATCCTGTCTGTACGTTTACGCTGGACCTGGTTCCTTTATTTATTATTCTATCGGAATATCCTGTCTGTGCGTTTACGTCGGACTTGGTTCCATTATTTATTATTCTATCGTAATATCCTGTCTGTGCGTTTATGCCGGACCTGGTTTCATTATTTATTATTCTGTTGGGAATAACGTGTCTGTGCAGTCTATCGCACGCATGGTGAATCCTTATGTTATTCTATTCTTTATTATTTTGTTGGAATAATCTGTCTATGTGGATTACCAGATGCATGGTGAATGATCATTCGTATTCATTCCTTATTAAATTATGGAAATGATCTGTCTACGTGGATTACCGCATGGCGGGCAAAAATCTATTTGCGGTTTCATATACTCTATTATACTCAGTTAGTTAAAGTTTTAGCTTCTATACTCCATGAAATTAGTGGAATATCCTTGATATTTGCGCTTCATCCAGTATCTTTTCATGAAAATATTCTTCTGAGCATTCTTGAATTGTACTCCACAAAGCGGTATCATGTTGACAATTTGGACGTTATTGATTTCAAGATAAATTAATTTATAAATCTTTAAAATTTATTCTTGAACTTGTTTAATTGAATAATTATGTCATTGTCATCATCCCCATGCTTATATTGTGATAAAAGTCATCTTTGGATTACGTGTATAGATGAACTTGGTATGATTATGACCAAAGATTATTCGGTATAATCATGACCGTAATGTGACGAATGATATGGTAAAAGTCCTCATTGACCTGTAGTTCATTGGTGGACAGTTGTTGGTATGATTATGACTAGGGATTATTCGGTATAGTCATGACCATTGATGATTACATGAATATCCTTGGCTGTGGTGCAGGGATGATTTGATTTTATTTATTAAGCTGAGTTTCAGTGATAAAAATTGATGAAAACATTTTAAATCATAGAAGATAGTAGATATCATGCTCTACTTGACTCTTCTAATGGATTGCTTATTCCGCTGCAGTTAAACTTGTTGTCTATTATATTCTATCAGTTTAATATTGTTGAAGGCTAATGATAATTTTTTCTTCATTATCTTAGTCATAATATTTCTTACTGAGCTAGTTGAGCTCACCCTTTCTTTCACTGTTCTCTTCAGGAAATGAGAACGTAGCCGGGACTAGTCGGGGAACGGAGTGACGGTCCAGATGATAGCATTAGTAGTCCTCACTATTCTGTTAAATAGTGTGACAATAATTCTAATGAGGACTCCATTGAGTGTGGATATTGTCTAGAAGTCAATATTCTTATTTAAACTCTCAGCTATGTTTTGTCGTATTGCACACGACAGTTGTATAATTAAGTTTGTATTTGGATTTATGTACCATGTAAGTGGCGACCCAAGATGGGTGATGTATACCTGTTTTGGGGGCGTCACAGTTGGTATCAAAGCTTAAGAATATGATCCCTGGCTGAAATGTGAGACAAGAACTAGGAGGGGAGAGACGGGGAATTCCTTCGCTAGTATGACCTACCTAAGTTTTTTGGTATATAATTGGTCGGTCAAAGTATAGGGATAATATGTGATATGTTAATTAACCCTTGTTTTGTTGCAGTATTTGAAATGGCATCCGAAAATGTTGAGATAAGCAATGAAGCACATGAGACCATTGAGTCACCAACGATCAATGCCCAGGGTAATGTGCAATAGGAAGACAATAATCCTCATGTAAACAATAACACCGATGAAATAGTGAACGATGGGATGGTCAGAGGCTTTATGCAATTCATGCAACATCAGGTGAAGGCGGCTTCTGTCCAAAATATAGGTGGAAACACTGACAACTCTCGGACGGTCACTGCTAAGCAGTTCAAGGAGCTGGGACCACCGGAGTTTTTTGGAGAGCCAAAACCACTTAAGGCGGAGATGTGGATAAAGCAGATCTCCAAGATATTTGATGTCTTAGGATGTTCCGAGGAGCAAAAGGTTCCCTTTGCCACCTTCATGTTGCGTGCAGAGGTAGATTACTGGTGGGAATCTGTAAAGCGTACTCAACCTGCCGCACTGAAGATGTCTTGAGAGAAGTTCCAAGTGTTGTTCAATGACAAGTACTTTCCTGAAAGTATTCGTTACATGAAAGAGGTAGAGTTCATTAAACTGGAGCAAAACAACATGACCGTATCGCAGTACGTCAATATCTGATTTCTCATAAACTGTGAACTTAGTTGATAACGAGGAGAGAATAACGCGGATGTTTCTAAGAGGTTTAAAACTCGAGATACGTCAATATCTGATTTCTCATAAACTGTGTTTGTACTCAGATGTTGTAAATAGGGCTCAGTTATTGGAACGCGATAACGAGTTGACCCAACCAAGAGAAAGCAGCCGACAAAATGATAATACCAATGGTAGCAGTCATCAAAGCGGTGACAACAAGTGTGAAGGGAATCAACATGTCAGAAATGATAACCACTTCGATGGTAATCATGGCCAAGATAATAGGAGTGGAAAGTTCAAGAAGAGAAGGTTCAGTAAAGATGGAAAGATGTCAGCATCAGCACCCGCTGTTAAGGAAGGAGAACGACCGCCGGTCGTATGTTACAAATGTGGGGGGGGGGGAGGGACATATCAGTCTAAACTGCGTGATGCAGTCCAAAGCGTGTTACAATTGTGGAAAAGAAGGTCACCTAGCTCGATTTTGTAGTGCACCAAAGTCAAGTCCAGCTGGGATGGAGGCATCAAAGGGTGTCCCAGACAAGACAAAACCGGTAGTTCAAGGGAGAGAGTTTGTCGTGACCTCCCAAAAAGCGAGAAATCCGAACGAGGTGATTACGGGTAAGCTAACCATAAACTCTAGCGAAGTTTATACTTTATTTGATACCGGTTCTATCCATTCCTTTATTTCTTCTACTTACGCTCAACGTTTAAATTTGACTCCGGAGAAATTAAACTTTGATTTATCTGTTGAAACTCCGTTGGGAGAAAGCTTCATTACATCCATAGTTTATAAGTCTTGTTTGATTCAAATCGGTAACTGCACGTTACCTGTCGATCTTATTTCTTTGAAAATACTTGCATTTGATGTGATTTTAGGGATTGATTGGTTAACTACTCATCATGCTAAAATCGATTGTTTTCGTAAGATTGTTAGCTTTCATATTCCTCACCAACCTATTATACGAATTCAAGCAGCCAAACCACTAAAATCAATAACTGTCATATCAAGCCATAAAGCTATTCGTTTATTGAAAAATGGATGTCAAGCTTTCTTAGCTCATGTCACGTATCTAAACAAAAATACGTCCGTTTTGAATGATATTTCTATTGTTAATAA
Organism: Panax notoginseng; assembly: GCA_016801055.1. Taxonomy (NCBI): domain Eukaryota; kingdom Viridiplantae; phylum Streptophyta; class Magnoliopsida; order Apiales; family Araliaceae; genus Panax; species Panax notoginseng. The sequence goes on along the minus strand of CM029017.1, from coordinate 169,630,971 downwards.
ATTTCCTGACATATTCCCTGAAGAACTTCTTGGAGAGCGTGAAATTGAATTTTGTATCGACCTTGAATCCAGTACAAAACCCATTTCTAAAATCCCATATCGAATGGCCCCTATTGAATTTCAGGAGTTAAAAACCTAACTACAGAAATTGTTAGACATCGGCTTTATTCGTCCTAGTACGTCTCCTTGGGGTGCTCCTTTTCTATTCGTAAAGAAGAAAGATGGAAGTATGCGACTTTGTATTGATTATCGGGAGTTGAATCATGTCACCATCAAAAATAGGTACCCGATACCTCGTATTGATGATCTGTTTGACCAGTTGCATGGCGTCAAATTCTTTTCAAAGATCGATCTTCGTTCTGGATATCATCAGTTGAAGATTAAAACTGATGACATTCCAAAGACTGCTTTTAGAACTCGGTACAGACATTATGAATTCCTAGTCATGTCTTTTGGATTGACTAATGCTCCTGCTTCCTTCATGGACATGATGAACTGAGTATTCAAGGAATATTTGGATCACTTTGTGGTCGTCTTTGTTGATGACATCCTCATATACTCCAAAACCCGTGAAGACCATGAGCAACACTTGAGGCTGATACTTCAAAAGCTTCGTGAAAATAAGCTATATGCCAAGTTGAAGAAATGCGAGTTCTAGCTTGAGGAAGTAGCATTCCTTGGGCACGTAGCATCAAGTCATGGAATATCTGTTGACCCAGCATAGATTAAAGCAATTCAAAGCTGGGAGCAACCTAAGTCGGTGACCGAGGTTCGTAGTTTTCTCGGCTTAGCTGGTTATTATCGTAGATTCGTAGAACGATTTTCTCGAATCTCTACTCCATTAACGTGGCTAACTCGAAAAGATACAAAATTCGTTTGGAGCGAGGAATGTGAGAAGAGTTTTTAAGAACTCAAGAGTAGACTCATTTTAGCACCTGTTCTGACAATACCATCTGGCACGGAGGGATTTTTCATTTACAATGATGCTTCAGGCCAGCAAAGGGTTAGGATGTGTTCTCATGCAACATGGAAAAGTCATAGCCTATGCCTCACGATAACTCAAAGAATATGAGAGGAATTATTCTACTCATGATCTAGAGTTGGCCGTTGTCGTTTTTGCGCTTAAGATTTGGAGGCATTACCTGTATGGACAGAAGGTGGAGATTTATACGGATCATAAAAGCCTCAAATATTTCTTCACTCAGAAGGAACTCAACATGCGGCAACGACGTTGGCTTTAGCTGTTGAAAGATTATGATCATACCATCTAATACCATCTTGGAAAAGCGAACGTAGTAGCTGATGCGTTGAGTAGAAGATCATATGCGAGTACGAGTGCGATATTGTCAACGCAAAGGCCCATTTTGTATGACTTACAAAGGATGGAGATAGAGTTAAAGACTCCAGGGACCCATGTGATGATGGCAAATATACGAGTAGAACCGACTTTAATAGATAAAGTTAAAGCTGCTCAAGCTACAGACCTGGAGCTGATGCATATGAAGAAGAAAGTGGAAGAAGGTGTTATTCCGGAAGCAAGAATCGATGAAGAAGGAATACTTTGAGTAAACTCTAGACTTTGTGTTCCTAACGATTCTGACTTGAAGTATAAAATCATGATAGAGGCACACAACACACCGTTTGCAATCCATCCTGGGAGTACCAAAATGTATCGTGATCTTCGTCATACATTTTGGTGGAGCATTATGAAGAGAGAGATAACGCTGTTTATCTCAAGGTGTCTAACCTGTCAACGAGTCAAGGCGGAGCATCAAGTGCCAAAAGGTCCATTGCAACAACTTGAAATTCCAGAATAGAAGTGGGAGCACATTACCATGGGTTTTGTTACTGGTCTTCCCAAGGTTTCTCAAGGCATAGATGCGATTTGGGTCATTGTTGATAGATTGACCAAGTCTGCTCATTTCTTACCGATACGAGAAACTTATACACTTGAACGTCTTGCTAGTATGTACATAAACGAGATTGTAAGACTGCATGGTATGCCAGTATCCATAGTTTCTGATCGAGACCCAAGATTCACTTCAAGATTTTGGGTTAGTTTGCAAAAAGCTATGGGCACGGATTTACGATTTAGTTCGGCATATCATCCTCAAACGGACGGGCAATCAGAGAGGACTATTCAAACTCTTAAGGATTTATTAAGACTCTGTGTCCTTGACTTTAAAGGAAGTTGGGATAAGTTTTTACCATTGGTGGAGTTTTCCTACAATAATAGTTATCAAGCAAGTATTGGCATGACTCCATTTGAGGCGTTGTATGGAAGAAAGTGTCGTTCTCCAGTATGCTGGGATGAGGTGGGTGAAGCAATGTTGTTGGGACCAGATTTGGTACGTATGACTACGAAAAAGATTCAAACGATCCGACAACATATAAAAACCTCACAAGATCGACAAAAGAGTTATGCTGATCTTCATCGAAAGGACGTGGAATTCAGTATTGGAGATCATGTGTTGTTACGTGTTACTCTATGGAAAGGAGTTATGAGATTTGGAAAGAGAGGAAAGCTCAATCCTCGATTCATTGGCCCATTTTTAATCCTTGATCGAGTAGGAACTGTGGCCTATAGACTCGCCTTACCGCCAAGTATGTCTCGTGTTCATAACGTTTTTCATATATCTATGTAACATAAATATGTGAAAGACCCGAACCACATTATTGAATTAGAACCAGACGAGATAGAGGAAGATTTAACGTATGAAGAGTTACCTGTTAAAATCTTGGATAAGAATGATCATATTCTACGCTCCAAGGTTATACCTCAAGTCAAAGTTTTGTGAAAAAACCACGATATGGAAGAAATGACCTGAGAGTTAGAATCTGAGATGAAGTCAAGATATCCTCACCTCTTCGATATACCAGGTACGTATCCTAATTTTGAGGACGAAATTTCATAAGAAGGGAAGGTTGTAAGACCCCAACTTTTATGAATAAAGAATAATTTTCTCGAAATATATTTTTTTGAATATTATGGTATGAATTTGATATAATGTTATAGTTGTGGGTAATATTTAAAATTTTGCAAAGTAAGCAAGTTGTTATATAATATTCGATTGGTTGGGGAATATTCGTTTTAACAGAAAATATTCATACGACGGCACAATCATTGGTGGACCCCATAACGGAAGTCTTGTCGTAGTTAGAAAACGACATAATTATCTTTTTATAAAAATAATGGCAGAAGTTTTACCGTTAAACTGTTGAACTACCCGATAGTAAAAGTACAGTAATACACGTGGTTACATAGTAGCACACGGTATTGATTATTGATGCTTACGTGAGAAGTCACTCAGTATATTCAATTATTGTTACAGTAATTGCTGCATCATATCTCTCATATTATTGATTCAATTATTGTCACAGTATCATCTGCATAATATGTTATATTATTAAATCAATAATTGAGATGACAAAGTTATTCATATTATTATTTACAATATTGACAATGTCTAGAAAGTTCTGTCAGGGAGAGGTTTGATCACCTAGTTGCGCGCCAATAAAGAGAAATCCTTATCGCAAAGCCCCCTCTTTCCTGGGAATGATCTGGTTGTTAAATATTGTGAGTTATGATATTAATGATGAATAAGTTCGTGTTGATTAAATATAAAATTGATAGTTCCATTGTGTGAGAATTATTAGTGTTAGTGGAAATCGACAATTATTTCGATATTAATTGATGTCTGGAGGTTATATTGACCAATCGGGTAATTAACCGGATAAATGAATAATTAATTGCTATTAATTCACATGCTTATAACTATGTGTTCACATGTGTGTACTATTGATTCACATGATTTACTATTAGGGGAGTTGGTGCAAGATTGATAATACTTGCATGACTAAATTAAAAATGGAGGTATAGTTGAAGGTACTATACTGTAATTAGTTTTTTCACATGATTATACTATTGAGTCACATGATTGAACTATTGATTGACATTATTTACTATTAGGGGAGGTGGTGCAAGTTTGATAATACTTGCTGGACTAAAGTAAAAATGAAGAAAAAGAGAGAGGTATTATATTGTAATATTTCGAGCCCCAAAATGTGTAATTATTGAAACTATATTTTTCTATAAATAGAAGCTCATTCTTCCTTCATTTCTCACCAATTCACTAAAGCTATAGAACAATTATTATAGAGAGAAATTATAGAGAGAAAGAAGAAGAGAAGTATGCTACATCACTATTCTAGTATCCAGTTTTCTTCTAAGGTAAGGAGTATTATTTCTTTCGTATTCATGAAGAGAGCTATTGTTATTCCATTCCTTATTATTCTGTTGGAATAACCTGTATATGCGAAGTACCGCATATATGGTAAAATTCTTCTGTTATTCCATTCTTTATTATTATGTTGGAATAACCTGTCTATGCGAAGTACAGTATACATGGTGAAATTCTTCTAATATTCCGTTCTTTATCATTCTCTTAGAATATCCTGTCTGTGCGTTTACGTCGGACCTGGTTCCTTTATTTATTATTCTGTCGGAATATTCTGTCTATGCGTTTACATCAGACCTGATTCCATTATTTATTATTCTGTTGGAATATCCTGTCTGTGCGTTTATGTCGGACTTGGTTTCATTATTTATTATTTTGTTGGGAATAACGTGTCTGTGCAGTCTATCGCACGCATGGTGAATCCTTATGTTATTCCATTCTTTATTATTTTGTTGGAATAATCTGTCTATGTGGATTATCACATGCATGGTGAATGATCATTCATATTCATTCCTTATTAAATTGTGGAAATGATCTGTCTACGTGGATTACCGTATGACGGGAAAAAATCCATTTGCGATTTCATATACTCTATTATACTCAGTTGGTTAAAGTTTTGGCTTCTATACTCCATGAAATTAGTGGAATATCCTTGATATTTGTGCTTCATCCAGTATCTTTTCATGAAAATATTCTTCTAAGTATTCTTGAATTGTACTCCACAAAGCGGTATCATGTTGACAATTTGGACGTTATTGATTTCAAGATAAATTAATTTATAAATCTTTAAAATTTATTCTTGAACTTGTTTAATTGAATAATTATGTCATTATCATCATCCCCATGCTTATATTATTATGAAAGTCATCTTTGGCTTACGTGCGTAGATGAACTTGGTATGATTATGACCAGGGATTATTCGGTATAATCATGACCGTAATGTGACGAATGATATGGTAAAAGTCCTCATTGGCCTGTAGTTCATTGGTGGACAGTTGTTGGTATGATTATGACCAGGGATTATTCGGTATAGTCATGACCATTGATGATTACATGAATATCCTTGGCTGTGGAGCAGGGATGATTTGATTTTATTTATTAAGCTGAGTCTCAGTGATAAAAATTGATGAAAACATTTTAAATTATAGAAGATAGTAGATATCATGCTCTACTTGACTCTTCTAATGGATTGCTTATTCCGCTGCAGTTAAACTTGTTGTCTATTATATTCTATCAGTTTAACATTGTTGAAGGCTAATGATAATTTCTTCTGCATTATCTTAGTCATAATATTTCTTACTGGGCTAGTTGAGCTCACCCTTTCTTTCACTGTTCTCTTCAGGAAATAAGAACGTAGCCGGGACTAGTCGGGGAACGGAGTGACGGTCCAGATGATAGCATTAGTAGTCCTCACTATTCTGTTAAATAGTGTGACAATAATTGTAATGAGGACTCCATTGAGTGTGGATATTGTCTAGAAGTCAATATTCTTGTTTAAACTCTCAGCTATGTTTTGTCGTATTGTACACGACAGTTGTATAATTAAGTTTGTATTTGGATTTATGTACCACGTAAGTGGCAACCCAAGATGGGTGATGTATACCTGTTTTGGGGGCGTCACAGTTGGTATCAAAGCTTAAGAATATGATCCCTGGCTGAAATGTGAGACAAGAACTAGAAGGGGAGAGACGGAGAATTCCTTCGCTAGTATGACCTACCTAAGTTTTTTGGTATTTAATTGGTTGGTCAGAGTATAGGGATAATATGTGATATGTTAATTAACCCTTGTTTTGTTGTAGTATTTGAAATGGCATCCGAAAATGTTGAGATAAGCAATGAAGCACATGAGACCATTGAGTCACCAATGATCAATGCCCAGGGTAATGTGCAACAGGAAGACAATAATCCTCATGTAAACAATAACACCGATGAAATGGTGAACGATGGGATGGTCAGAGGCTTTATGCAATTCATGCAACATCAGGTGAAGGCGGCTCCTGTCCAAAATACAGGTGGAAACACTGACAACTCTTGAACGGTCACTGCAAAGCAGTTCAAGGAGCTGGGACCACCGGTATTTTTTGGAGAGTCAAAACCACTTAAGGCGGAGATGTGGATAAAGCAGATCTCCAAGATATTTGATGTCTTGGGATGCTCCGAGGAGCAAAAGGTTCCCTTTGCCACCTTCATGTTGCGTGCAAAGGCAGATTACTGGTGGGAATCTGTAAAGCGTACTCAACCTGCCGCACTGAAGATGTCTTGGGAGAAGTTCCAAGTGTTGTTCAATGACAAGTACTTTCCTGAAAGTATTCGTCATGTGAAAGAGGTAGAGTTCATTAAACTGGAGCAAAACAACATGACCGTATCGCAGTACGAAGCCAAGTTTGCCGAGTTGTTCCGGTTTGCGTCCCACTTAGTTGGTAACGAGGATAGAATGACGCGGATGTTTCTAAGAGGTTTGAAACCCGAGATACGTCAATATCTGATTTCTTATAAACTGTGTTTGTATTCAGATGTTGTAAATAGGGCTCAGTTATTGAAACGCGATAACGAGTCGACCCAACCAAGAGAAAGCAGCCGGCAAAATGATAATACCAATGGTAGCAGTCATCAAAGTGGTGACAACAAGCGTGGAGGGAATCAACATGCCAGAAATGATAACCTCTTCGGTGGTAATCATGGCCAAGACAATAGGAGTGGAAAGTTCAAGAAGAGAAGGTTCAGCAAAGATGGAAAGATGTCAGCACCAGCACCCGTTGTTAAGGAAGGAGAACGACCATCGGTCGTATGTTACAAATGTTGGGGGGGGGGGGAGGGACATATCAGTCCAAACTGCGTGATGCAGTCCAAAACGTGTTACAATTATGGAAAAGAAGGTCACCTAGCTCGATTTTGTAGTGCACCAAAGTCAAGTCCAGCTGGGATGGAGGCATCAAAGGGTGTTCCAGACAAGATAAAACCGGCCACTATCACCACCCTAAAGGAACAACATAACCATCCCATCGAAAGAACTACCACCGTCAATAATAACATTATCCCCCATGCAACACAACCCACGACCGTCGCCACCACCGACTCCTTCCTTCAAACCACCCCTCCCCCATAATCGATTACTTCTCATCTCCTGAGATGAGCGAAGCCGAAACCAAAGAATGAGGATTTGGGAACAATATCAGTTGAAAAAAAACTATTCCCACATCAACACCAGATTCTCTATAAAGGAATGCTTTCTCCCCCACCTCCGATCCTAATACCAGATACCCGATCAATATGAACTCCAAGCACCAAACCTATCGGAGAGAATGTACTAGGGCCTGAAAGGTGCATGGGTTGTCGTCCCAATATATGAATTAAAGTAAGGGGTTTAATTCCCTCTTCATGATTTTATTTTGTCATTTTTACGCTTTGTTGGGATCAAGTTCACATAACTAGTGTCGAATTAATACATCCATCTCATCTGTTTCATCGCTTTCTGTCAAGAGCGTGGGATCGAGCTGATGAGTAGGTTTTATACCCAGGAATCAAGTGTGTTTAAGCTTAATCTTTTGGTTGGTTTTTAAGTGTTGTGTGTGCATTTCCTACATTTTATGTTATTTTGTAGGCTATGATACGACATTGGCATGAAGAAGTAAGAAAAATATTCTAGACATCTTTTGGAGTACAATATTCAAGAAAATGCAATAAGGGAGGGTTGAAGGGTTTTTAATACAAAATTGGATGCATGTTCTTAGATTGGGACTTCGATTTTATTATAGATCTACTTCTTAGCTTTCCAGAACATCTTGGATCGTCCCAATTCAATTTCGGATGCGAGAGTTATAACCTTTTTATCAACAGAGATCAAAGCTCAAAGTTATCATGCTTGCAATTTTCATAACAGTCACTTCAAGCTCGATTTCAACCTTTATCCAACCAGTATCTCTCAATTCTCTAAGAATGAAAGTTGTAGATCTTGTTGATATCTTCGATTTGATAGGTGGCAGGCCCTGTAACTCCTCTTGGATCAAAAGTTATGATTATTTTACCAAAGAACGTCGCAACAAAAAATTGCATGGCGCGGGGTGCGTCCAAAGTAGCGCGGGGCACGCCGGACCACCAGATTTTTTGTAACTGTAGCATAGGGCACGCCCAAAATGGCCTAGGAGCAACGTTGGGCTCGCCGGATGGTGGGAAAAGAGCTGATTGGGGTGTTATGTTGTCCAATTTGAGCTAGAATAGGACTGCTAGTTGCCTAAATTGCTAGGGTTTCCATTAGGACTATAAATACTTGATTATAACTTGTATTTAAGAGACTTTTGACTATAATTCATTGAGAGCCACTTCTATTGGAGACTTGGAGATTGCATTGGAGAACATTGAAGGCAGAGATTGAAGCTTGAAGATTGGAGATTCCTCGACAGAGTTTTTCTTTTTCTCTTAAATTCATTATCTGTACTTATGATGCTATTTAATTGTGATCTTCTTATTTCTATTATGATGATGAACTAATTTCACAATTAGGGGTACAATGGAACCTTTTGTGATGCAATAATTCAATTATCATTATTTTCAGTTGTTGATCCTATTGAGTTGATTATTATATTTTGTGCTTAATCTATTAATTGTCTAGATAGCAATTAATTTGATATCTTTGATGGAATTAAAAGAGGAAATCTTAGATTATATCTGAATATAATAACATATGAATTTGTTGATTCTTATTAAGGATAATATAATAGTGTACGAGACGAAAGTACTTGTATGTCATGCGTAACTTTGTTAAGAGTTTATGCTTAATGAATCTATTTTAAGTGTCTTGCACAAAAGTAGCAAAATAACTAAAATAGGTCTTTTATTAATCATTAACAGATGTTAATAAATTGATAGGCAATCCTAGTTGACAACTCATTGGATTAAATAAGTGAAAATGTGGTAAGGAGATTATTGTAAAGCAATTGGGGAAATTATATTCTTATGTCTTTATCATCTGGTGATCAATAATTGATTGTTAATTGATTTTTATTTTCTTTTAATCAAAACAATTTCACAAATCAACTGGAGTGATTGTTTAAGTGGAATTAAATTGATAGATATTTGGTAATTAAAATAATTATTAGTGACTGCCCTACTTGATTGACCGTGTGCACTTGCGTTTATTTGTCATTATATAAATCAGACAATACAAGCCCTCCTTGGATTTCATCTACGCCATGTTTACTCTGGGTCGATCAAAGGAACTAGGGTTTCGTCAATTGAATAAACAACCAGGGTGACGCGTATGGATGAAAACCCCTTGGGGCATAATTATTTAGGCCCAAATCATATGGTGGGCCAAAATCCACGTGGAGGTATTTAACCCTGCGTAGGAATCTGTTTTGACAGTTGAGTATTTTAAGGAATCAAAGATTCCTAGCTACATTCAATTTCCAACTCCTAAGGAAAGTGTCAAGATTTGATCCAACTTCCTTTCTTTAAGGAGATTCTGTTCAATCCCATTAAGGAATCATACATAATGGGGAATCCTAATTCTATACGGGGAAGGAGGTGTGTTCATTATAAATACAAGGCTAAACCCTAATCATTAGGTACACATTCATATAATCATTATAACATTAGAGCATTAAACCTCTATTGTTAAACCTTATGTATCATGTACTTATTCTCACACCGGAGCTATCCCCCAGTGGCCTAAGCTATCAAGTTTTTGGTGTGACCTCGTTTCTGTGCAGGATTTGACGCGCTTTGGTGATTAAGGCGCGTGGACGAATCTTGGCGTTAACATTGGCAATTGAAGGAGGGCGTTCTAGTGCTACGTAATTTTCAATCACAAAGGAGTTTAGGTTGGAATCGTGGTGAATAGTAAGAAGAAATTATCCGCACGAGATCAATCCATGGCTGATCCCGCTAATCAACCATGGGTCTCAGCCAAGGATAGATTGGGACTGTCTCAAAGCATCCATGACAGGCTTGGACCCCGTAGTCAGATGTGGGGAACAAGGATGTTCATAGTGGCGATGTTAGGAGTCGACTGTTCGCAACAGCCAGCAAGGAAGTAAAATCCAAAGACCGTGTCACAAACGCCTTGTCCCAATCATGTCCCCAAGATGATGGACGAGATGAGAGGAGGCTGATCTTGGCCAAAAAAGCACATGAGACAGATGATGCCATAAAGGCTCTTCTCCTTCAATGAAAGGAGATCGACCAGCAGATGGTGCTCTTGATAGGAAGAGAAGATGATGCTTCCAGATGTAGCTGAAGGCGAGAGTGGTCGCCCAGGAATCAGTCCAGGACACATCGTCCGGACGATTCTCGGTGAACCGAGAGCAAGCTCCGAAGTCGCTCTAGGGAAAGGAACATGCGCTGAAGCAACTCACAGGAGCATTTGCAAGGGAACCAGTCCAGGACCCATCGTCTGGACAGTTCTCAATAAACTGGGAGCAGGCACTGAAGTCGCTCTAAAGGAGCAAGCTCTGAAGGCAAGGGACAGTCTGACCGAAGAAGACGAGATCCTTCCCCTGGAGGAGTGAAACTGAGGCACTTGTCAGAAACTAGAAAAGTTGGAAAAGAGACTAATTGAAGGAGATTAGAATAAAGGGACTCAAGCCAAATCATGATCGCCGTTCTCCCCAGAGATCGTTCGGGAAAAGGCTGATCCAAACACGAAGGCCCCTCACACGGAGAGCTACGATGGTTCGGGAGATCCGTAAAAGCACAATCAGGATTATGATCGGCTGATGGATTACTATGATTACTCTAATTCCGCTAAGAGTCAGATGTTCATGAAGACCCTTAAGAAGGATGCTCTGAAATGGATGATGACGTTAGCTCCAAACTCAGTCTCATCCTAAAAAGAGCTCTGTTATAATTTTCATGTCCGGTTCAGCATTAATAAGAGGAGGGGAAAGCCAATCAGATCTTTAGCTCAGATTAGACAGTATTCGAATGAGACTTTGAGCCAGTACATAAAATTGTTTCAAGAAGCGGTCGAATAGGTGGTGGATTTGGTCGACCATCAGGCCCTCGAATTATTCCAGAACGGTTTGGAAGTGGTAAAATCAAAGAAACCGGTGAAGGACTTCATGTTCAATAAGGGTTCATAACTGTAGAAGAGGTAATGAACAGTCTGAAATTGAGTACGACAGAAAAACCGAAGGATAAGGAGAAGAGTAACCACTGGAAGAGTGACAATAATAATAAGTCAGATGGGTAACAGAAGAAATATAACAACAATATTGGTGGTTCGTGTAAGACCCCAACTTTTATAAATAAAGATGAATTTTCTATAAATATCATTTTTGAATATTATGAAGTTAATTTGATATAATGTTATAGTTGTGGGTAATATTTATAAATTTTGCAAAGTAAGCAAGTTGTTATAAAATATTCGTTTGGTCGGAAAATATTCTTTTTGTCGGGGAATATTCGTACGACGGCACAATCATTGGTGGACCCCACAACGGAATTATTGTCGGATTGAGAAAACGACAAAAATATTTTATTAAAAAAAATAACGGCGGAAGTTTTACCATTGTTACTGTTGAACTACTCGGTAGTAAAAGTACAGTAATACGTGTGGTTGCATAGTAGCACACGGTATTGATTATTAATGCTTATGTGAGAAGTCACTCAGTTTGATTCCATTATTGTCAGTTAATAATATGAATTATTTAGCGATAATGACGTTTTGTTTTATTCGTATTATTAACGTAATAAAACAGAAACATCTTTTTATATAAAACAAAATACTTTATTAAAGTTATTCTATAAATAGAATATATTATATTTTATTTAAAAGATTTTTCTTTAAATATGGACCGTCAGATTAAAGTAATCAATCTGGACCGTTCATGGATTAGTTACTATGCATTCTATTTTTCTATAAATAGCAGCTCATTCCTTCATTATTTCTTACGAATTCACTGAACTCTAGAGAGAGAAACTATAGAGAGAAACTATAGAGAAAGAGAAGAAGAGTATTCTGCTACTTAACTACTTCCTTATTTCAGCTCTTCTTTAAAACGGTAAGGGGTGTTATTTTTTCTTATTCATGAAGAGAACTGTTGTTATTCCATTTCTTATTATTCTGTTGGAATAACCTGTATACGCGGTCTACCCTATACTTGGTGACATTCTTTTATTATTCTGTTGGAACATCCTGTCTGTGTGTTTTACACCGGACCTGGTTCCGTTTTTATTATTATTCTGTTGGAACATCCTGTCTGTGTGTTTTACACCGGACCTGGTTCCGTTTATTATTCTGTTGGAACATCCTGTCTGTGTGTTTTACACCGGACCTGGTTCCGTTTTTATTATTATTCTGTTGGAATATCCTGTCTGTGTGTTTTACACCGGACCTGGTTCCATTATTTATTATTCTGTCGGAATATCCTGTCTGTGCGTTTACGCCGGACCTGGTTCCATTATTTATTATTCTGTTGGAATAACCTGTCTGTGCGGTCTATCGCATGCATGGTGATTTCTTTTGTTATTCCATTCTTTATTGTACTCAGTTGGTTAAGTTTTGACTTCTATACTCCATGAAATTTGTGGAATATCCTTGATAGTTGCGTTTCATCCAGTATCTTTTCATGAAAATATTCTTCTAAGCATTCTTGAATTTTACTCCACAATGCAGTATCATGTTGACAATTTGGACGTTGTTAATTCTTGGATAAATTAATTCTTGAACTTGTTTTATTGAATTCTTATATCATTGTCATCATCCTCATGTTTATAAAATGTTGAAAGTCATCTGTGGCCTGTAGTGCATAGATGGACTTGGTATGATTATGACCAGGGATTATTCGGTATAATCATGACCGTAATGTTACAAATGATGTGGTAAAAGTCCTCATTGGCCCGTAGTGCATTGATGGACAGTTGTTGGCATGATCATGACCATTAATGAATATACGAATATCCTTGGCCGTAGTGCAGGGGTGATTCGATGATGTGGATTATTTTATTAAGCTGAGTCTCAGCGATCACAGTGTTGAAAAATCTTTTAAATCATAAAAGATAGTAGAGTTTATTTTCTACTTGACTCTTTTAATGGATTGCTTGTTCCGCTGCAGTTAAACTTGATGTCTATTATATTTTATCAGTTTAACATTGTTGAAGGCTAATGATAATTTATTCTGCATTATCTTAGTCATAATATTTCTTACTGGGCTAGTTGAGCTCACCCTTTCTTTCACTGTTCTCTTCAGGAAATGAGAACGTAGCTGGGGCAAGTCGGGGAACGGAGTGATGGTCCGAATGATAGTATTAGTTAGTAGTCCTCACTATTCTATGTAATAGTGTGTTAATAAATGTAATGAGGACTCCTTTTGAGTATGAATACTCTCTAGAAGATAATATTTGTATTCAAACTCACAGTTTATGTTTTGTCGTATTGTACACGACAGTTGTATTATTAAGTTGTATTTGTATTCTGTACTATGTATCTGACGACCCAAGATGGGTGATGTATACCTAATTTTGGGGGCGTCACAGTTGGTATCAGAGCTTAGGGATATGATCCCTGGCTAAGATGTGAGAATAGAACTAGGAGGGGAGAGACGGGGAATTCCTTCGCTAGTATGACCTACCTAAGTTTATTTGCATGGTATTTAATTGGTCGGTCATAATATAAGGATAATATATGACATATCAATTAATTTTTATTTTGTGGCAGTATCTGAAAATGGCATCTGAGAATGTTGAGAATAGCAATGGAGCACAGACGACTGTTGATTCACCACATATCAATAATCAGGATAATGTGCATCAGGAAGGTGACAATCCTCATGCAAACAACAACACTGACCAGATGATGAATGATGGAATGTTCAGAAACTTTATGCAATTCATGCAACAGCAGGCGAGAGCGGCTCCTGTCCAAAACGTAGGTGGAAACACTGAAAACTCTCGGCGGTCACCGCTAAACAGTTCAAGGAGCTGGGACCACCAGAGTTTAAGGGAGAGCCAAAACCACTTGTAGCGGAAACATGGATAAAGCAGATCACCAAGATATTTGATGTCTTGGGTTGCTCCGAGGAGCAAAAGGTTCCCTTTGCCGCCTTTATGTTGCGAGGAGAGGCAGATTACTGGTGGGAATCGATTAAGCGTACTCAACCTGCCGCACTGAAGATGTCTTGGGAGAAGTTCCAAGAGCTGTTCAACGACAAATACTTTCCCGAAAGTATTCGTCACATGAAGGAGGTGGAGTTCATCAAATTGGAGCAGAATAATATGACCGTGTCGCAGTACGAGGCAAAATTTGCGGAGTTATCCCGGTTTGCGTCCCACCTGGTGGATAATGAAGAAAGAATGACGCGGATGTTTTTAAGAGGTTTGAAGCCGGAGATACGTCAACATCTTGTTTCTCATAAACTGTGTTTGTATTCAGATGTTGTAAATAGGGCTCAGTTGGTGGAGCGCGATAACGAGACAACGCAACCAAAAGAGAGCAGCCGGCAAAATGATAATACCAGTGAGAGCAGTCATCGAAGCGGTGACAACAAGCGTGGAGGGAATCAACAGGCCAGAAATGGTAACCACTTCGGTGGTAATCAGGGCCAAAACAATAAGAATGGGCATTTCAAGAAGAGGAGATTCAACAATGATGGAAAGACGTCAGCACCAGCACCTGTCGTTAAGGAAGGAGAACGACCACCTATCATATGTTTCAAATGCGGAGGGGAGGGGCACATCAGTCCAAACTGCGCGATGCCGTCCAAAGCATGTTATAATTGTGGAAGAGAAGGTCATTTAGCCCGATTTTGTCGTTTACCGAAGACAAATTCAGCTAGGATGGAGGCACCAAAGGCCGTCCCAGAAAAGTCAAAACCGGTTGTGCAAGGGAGAGCGTTTGTTGTGAACTCCCAGAGAGCAAGGAACCCGAATGAGGTCATCACGGGTAAGCTTATCATAAACTCTAACGAAGTCTATACTTTATTTGATACCGGTTCTACCCATTCTTTTATTTCTCCTACTTGCGCTCATCGATTAAATTTGATTCCGGAGAAATTAGACTTTGACTTAGCAGTTGAAACTCCATTGGGAGAAACCTTCATTACATCCACGGTTTATAAGTCTTGTTTGGTTCAAGTTGGTACCCACACATTACCTGTCGATCTTATTTCATTAAAAATACTTGCATTTGACGTGATTCTAGGGATTGATTGGTTAACTACTCATCATGCAAAAATTGATTGTTTTCGTAAGGTTGTTAGCTTTCATATTCCTAATCGACCTATTATGCGAATTCAAGCAACCAAACCATTAAAATCAATCGCTGTCATCTCAAGCCATAAAGCTATTCGTTTATTGAAAAACGGATGTCAAGCTTTCTTAGCTCATGTCACAGATCTAAACAAAAATACGTCAGTTTTGAATGATATTTCTATTGTTAATAAATTCCCTGACGTATTCCCTGAAGAACTTCCTGGCCTACCCCCAGAGCGTGAAATTGAATTTTGTATCGACCTTGAACCCGGTACAAAACCCATTTCCAAAGCCCCATATCGAATGGCTCCTATTGAACTTCAGGAGTTAAAGACCCAACTGCAGGAATTGTTAGACATTGGTTTTATTCGTCCTAGTACTTCTCCTTGGGGTGCTCCTGTTCTGTTCGTGAAGAAGAAAGATGGGAGTATGCGACTTTGTATTGATTATCGGGAGTTGAATCATGTCACCATCAAAAATAGGTACCCATTGCCACGTATTGATGACCTGTTTGACCAGTTGCAAGGAGCACAATTCTTTTCAAAGATCGATCTTCGTTCTGGATATCATCAGCTGAAGGTTAGAACTGAGGATATTCCAAAGACGGCTTTTAGAACTCGGTACGGGCATTATGAATTCCTAGTCATGTCCTTTGGATTGACTAATGCTCCTGCTGCCTTCATGGATATGATGAACCGGGTATTCAAGGAATATTTGGATCACTTTGTGGTCGTCTTTATTGATGACATCCTTATTTATTCCAAAAGCCGTGAAGATCATGAGCAACACTTGAGGCTGGTACTCCAAAAGCTTCGTGAATACAAACTTTATGCCAAGTTGAAGAAATGCGAGTTCTGGCTGGAAGAGGTAGCATTCCTTGGGCACGTAGTATCAAGTCGTGGAATATCGGTTGACCCGGCAAAGATTGAAGCTATTCAAAGCTGGGAGCAACCTAAATCAGTGACCGAAGTACGTAGCTTTCTTGGTTTAGCTGGTTATTATCGGAGATTCGTGGAAGGATTTTCTCGAATCGCTACTCCATTAACTCAGCTGACTCGGAAAGATACAAAGTTTGGTTGGAGCGAAGAATGTGAGCAGAGTTTTCAAGAACTCAAGAGGAGACTCATTTCAGCACCTGTTCTAACAATACCATCTGGCTCGGAGGGATTTGTCATCTACAGTGATGCTTCGAGCAAAGGGTTGGGATGCGTTCTCATGCAACATGGAAAAGTCATAGCCTATGCATCAAGACAACTCAAGGAATATGAGAGGAATTATCCTACTCATGATCTAGAGTTGGCAGCTGTTGTCTTTGCACTTAAAATTTGGAGGCATTACTTGTATGGGGAGAAGGTGGAGATCTTTACGGATCATAAAAGCCTCAAATATTTCTTCACTCAAAAGGAACTCAACATGCGACAACGACGTTGGCTTGAACTGTTGAAAGATTATGATCATACCATTCAATACCATCCTGGAAAAGCGAACGTGGTAGCTGACGCATTGAGTAGAAGATCATATGCAAGTACGAGTGCAATATTGTCAACACAAAGGCCCATTTTGTGTGACTTGCAAAGGATGGAGATAGAGTTAAAGACTCCAGGGACCCATGTGATGATGGCGAATATACGAGTAGAACCGACTTTAATCGATAAAGTTAAAGCTGCTCAAGCTACAGACCTGGAGCTGATGCGTATGAGGAAGAAAGTGCAAGAAGGTGCTATGCCGGAAGCAAGAATCGATGAAGAAGGAATACTTCGAGTCAACTCCAGACTTTGTGTTCCTAACAACCCTGATTTAAAGTATGAAATCATGATGGAGGCGCACAACACACCGTTTGCAATCCATCCTGGAAGTACCAAAATGTATCATGATCTTCGTCATACATTTTGGTGGAGCAATATGAAGAGAGAGATAGCGTTGTTTATCTCAAGGTGTCTAACTTGTCAACGAGTCAAAGCGGAGCATCAAGTACCAAAAGGTCCATTGCAACCACTTGAAATTCCAGAATGGAAGTGGGAGCACATTACCATGGATTTCGTTACCGGTCTTCCTAGGGTTTCTCAAGGTATTGATGCGATTTGGGTCATTGTTGATAGATTGACCAAGTCTGCTCATTTCTTACCGATACGAGAAACTTATACACTTGAACGTCTTGCTCGTATGTACATAAACGAGATTGTAAGACTGCATGGTATGCCAGTATCCATAGTTTCTGATCGAGACCCAAGATTCACTTCACGATTTTGGGTTAGTTTACAAAAAGCTATGGGCACGGATTTACGATTTAGTTCAGCATATCATCCTCAGACGGACGGACAATCAGAGAGGACTATTCAAACTCTTGAAGATCTATTAAGACTCTGTGTCTTTGACTTCAAGGGAAGTTGGGACAAGTTCTTACCATTGGTGGAGTTTTCCTACAACAACAGTTATCAAGCAAGTATTGGCATGGCTCCATTCGAAGCATTGTATGGAAGAAAATGTCGTTCTCCAGTATGCTGGGATGAGGTGGGTGAAGCAACGTTGTTGGGACCGGAGTTGGTACGTATGACTACAGAAAAGATTCAAACGATCCGACAACGTATAAAAACCTCACAAGATCGACAAAAGAGTTATGCTGATCTTCATCGAAAGGACGTGGAATTTGATGTAGGAGATCATGTGTTCTTACGTGTTGCTCCATGGAAAGGAGTTACGAGATTTGGAAAGAGAGGAAAGCTCAATCCTCGATTCATCGGTCCATTTTTAATCCTCGATCGAGTAGGAACTGTGGCTTATAGACTCGCTTTACCGCCAAGTATGTCTCGTGTTCATAACGTTTTTCACATATCCATGTTACGCAAATATGTGGAAGACCCGAACCACATTATTGAGTTAGAACCGGACGAAATAGCGGAAGATTTGACGTATGAAGAAGTTCCTGTTCAAATCTTGGATAAGAAGGAACATATTCTACGCTCCAAGGTTATACCTCAAGTCAAAGTTTTGTGGAGAAACCACGATGTTGAGGAAATGACTTGGGAGTTAGAATCTGAAATGAAATCAAGGTATCCTTACCTCTTCGACATACCAGGTACGTACCCTAATTTCGAGGGCGAAATTTCATAAGAAGGGGAGGTTGTAAGACCCCAACTTTTATAAATAAAGATGAATTTTCTATAAATATCATTTTTGAATATTATGGAGTTAATTTGATATAATGTTATAGTTGTGGGTAATATTTATAAATTTTGCAAAGTACGCAAGTTGTTATAAAATATTCGTTTGGTCGGAAAATATTCTTTTTAACGGGGAATATTCGTACAACGGCACAATCATTGGTGGACCCCACAACGGAATTATTGTCGGATTGAGAAAACGACAAAAATATTTTATTAAAAATAACGGCGGAAGTTTTACCATTGTTACTGTTGAACTACTCGGTAGTAAAAGTACAGTAATACGTGTGGTTGCATAGTAGCACACGGTATTGATTATTAATGCTTATGTGAGAAGTCACTCAGTTTGATTCAATTATTGTCAGTTAATAATATGAATTATTTAGCGATAATGACGTTTTGTTTTATTCGTATTATTAACGTAATAAAACAGAAACATCTTTTTATATAAAACAAAATACTTTATTAAAGTTATTCTATAAATAGAATATATTATATTTTATTTAAAAGATTTTTCTTTAAATATGGACCGTCAGATTAAAGTAATCAATCTGGACCGTTCATGGATTAGTTACTATGCATTCTATTTTTCTATAAATAGCAGCTCATTCCTTCATTATTTCTTACGAATTCACTGAACTCTAGAGAGAGAAACTATAGAGAGAAACTATAGAGAGAGAGAAGAAGAGTATTCTGCTACTTAACTACTTCCTTATTTCAGCTCTTCTTTAAAACGGTAAGGGGTGTTATTCTTTCTTATTCATGAAGAGAACTGTTGTTATTCCATTTCTTATTATTCTGTTGGAATAACCTGTATACGCGGTCTACCCTATACTTGGTGACATTCTTCTATTATTCTGTTGGAACATCCTGTCTGTGTGTTTTACACCGGACCTGGTTCCGTTTTTATTATTATTCTGTTGGAACATCCTGTCTGTGTGTTTTACACCGGACCTGGTTCCGTTTATTATTCTGTTGGAACATCCTGTCTGTGTGTTTTACACCGGACCTGGTTCCGTTTTTATTATTATTCTGTTGGAATATCCTGTCTGTGTGTTTTACACCGGACCTGGTTCCATTATTTATTATTCTGTCGGAATATCCTGTCTGTGCGTTTACGCCGGACCTGGTTCCATTATTTATTATTCTGTTGGAATAACCTGTCTGTGCGGTCTATCGCATGCATGGTGATTTCTTTTGTTATTCCATTCTTTATTGTACTCAGTTGGTTAAGTTTTGACTTCTATACTCCATGAAATTTGTGGAATATCCTTGATAGTTGCGTTTCATCCAGTATCTTTTCAAGAAAATATTCTTCTAAGCATTCTTGAATTTTACTCCACAAAGCAGTATCATGTTGACAATTTGGACGTTGTTAATTCTTGGATAAATTAATTCTTGAACTTGTTTTATTGAATTCTTATATCATTGTCATCATCCTCATGTTTATAAAATGTTGAAAGTCATCTGTGGCCTGTAGTGCATAGATGGACTTGGTATGATTATGACCAGGGATTATTCGGTATAATCATGACCGTAATGTTACAAATGATGTGGTAAAAGTCCTCATTGGCCCGTAGTGCATTGATGGACAGTTGTTGGCATGATCATGACCATTAATGAATATACGAATATCCTTGGCCGTAGTGCAGGGGTGATTCGATGATGTGGATTATTTTATTAAGCTGAGTCTCAGCGATCACAGTGTTGAAAATCTTTTAAATCATAAAAGATAGTAGAGTTTATTTTCTACTTGACTCTTTTAATGGATTGCTTGTTCCGCTACAGTTAAACTTGATGTCTATTATATTTTATCAGTTTAACATTGTTGAAGGCTAATGATAATTTATTCTGCATTATCTTAGTCATAATATTTCTTACTGGGCTAGTTGAGCTCACCCTTTCTTTCACTGTTCTCTTCAGGAAATGAGAACGTAGCTGGGGCAAGTCGGGGAACGGAGTGATGGTCCGAATGATAGTATTAGTTAGTAGTCCTCACTATTCTATGTAATAGTGTGTTAATAAATGTAATGAGGACTCCTTTTGAGTATGAATACTCTCTAGAATATAATATTTGTATTCAAACTCACAGTTTATGTTTTGTTGTATTGTACACGACAGTTGTATTATTAAGTTGTATTTGTATTCTGTACTATGTATCTGACGACCCAAGCTGGGTGATGTATACCTAATTTTGGGGGCGTCACAGTTCGGGAGGAGGACGCCCACCTTTCCTGAATCAAAGGGTTAACAAAATCTACACTCCACTGAACACTAATCGGGCCATTATTCTAGAACAGATAAAGGACAAATCATACTTCGAATCGACCAAACATAATACGAAGTCTAATAGAGGAAATATGAACAAATATTGTGATTATCACGGATCTGCTGGGCATCCTATAGAGACTTGTTGGGGTCTGAAGGACTTGATCGAGAAGAACGTTCAGAGTGGAGAGTTGGATTAGTATATCGCAAAACGGGATGCTTCGGGAGAACAACAGACGAACAATACCCTAGTACAAAATCCGACCACCCAACCCCAATAAAAGGATCAGACCCAGGAAACACACCAGGTGGTGGATGTGATCACGGGCGGGTCAGTTAGAAAAGTTACACGAATGAAAAGGCGAGGATTTTTGGACGCCGTGCTTTCGGTGTCTGATCAGCCTATTAGGCTTGAAAGACCATTTCAAGACTCGGTGATATCTTTTACAGACGAAGATTTCCCTTTAGAGTCGATCGATCCACATAAAAGGGCACTGGTCATTACTGCGTAAGTAGGTTCGGTAGATATGAAGAGGATGATGATTGATAATGGCTCGTCGGTATATATTTTGTATGCTTACACTTAGTAGAGGATGGGTCTGGATGGGAGAAAAATGGAAATTGGGCAGGAGCCACCCCTCTACGGCTTTAGCAACGATCTAGTTCGGGTAGCAGGGACGATTGAACTATCAGTCATTTTCGGGACAAACCCTCAGTAGGTCAAAATTATGTGTAGGTTTTTTGTGGTTCATGTAGACTCATCATATAATGCTATTCTGGGGAGGCCTACCTTAACGGTATTGCAAGCGGTTACATCGATTCCTCACTTTAAAATCAAATTTTCGACACCGAATGGGGTAGGAGAAGTGGCCAGGGATAGGAGTGATCATTCGGTTATAACCGAACCGAAAAGGCTATTCAGTTATAACCGAATTATCCATAATTCTACTATCCGAAACACTAACCAAAATTTGAAACTAACCGAATTACCGAATACTGAATTACTAGACATTCGGGTATTCGGGTAATAACCAAACCTGTGCTCTTTTTAAAATTAACAATACAACAGCAGTTTAATTGTTTAAAATTACAAAGTAACTTAACAGCAACATCCAACATCCAACATCCAACATCCAACAACAACATGCAACAAATAACTAGCAACATCAAAGTTTATGACACAATAAATTAAAAATATAACAGCAACAAATTAACTGTCATTAACAAAGTTTATGACTTAACAAAGCAGCTAGCACCCTACATGAACTTATTCTACTAACAACTAGCACCCAACAGTTGTGCAATAGCCAACAACAACATGAACAAGCATTTATCCATTGAGTCAACAGCAACATGCAACAGCAGCAGCAACGAGCAATAACAACAGCAACAACAACATGCAACACAAGCAAGCAAGAGATATCCTAATAACTGCATAAATAACTCATTTATCCATTGAGTCAGTGTATGTATCATCTTAGATATCCCAGTAACTTGTAGACATCATTTAATTTGAATAAGTTTGACCCGTAGGATAAGACCCAATGATCAAGATCATACATCCAACTAAGTTGACACTGAAGCTAATATGTGCATGTTGCTAGCAAGAATACTATAAAGCATAAACAAATTTCTTTTAGATAAAGGAGATGTCCACTAATAACAAAAGTGAAAAAGTATAATGGTCTATTGCAAGGACTGCCCTGAATTCCTATGGAGATTTGAAATGTAAAATCCTATAAAAGGCTGCAGGGAATTTACTAATGCTAGATATCATACAAAATTTATGGAAAACAAAAAAACCTATAGTATAAGTTGAACAAAACAGAAGCTAAAGTTGATCAGCTTACTTATATCTTATATCAAATAACTATATTTCAGTTGGCATATAACATATGGTCATAAAAATTGAATTGCAATGGTGAATCGAGAGACGAATTTTCCTCATTAATCAAGTTGAGTCACGTAAACATTGGCATCATTAGTAACAAGGCTCAACTTGGATATTGCTGAAAATTGAAAAATATAATTAAACACATTATTTTTTTAAATTGGTTTATTAGTTCAATAAAATAAACAAAAACAATAATTATTACCACACTCAAATTTATCGACAAAGTCGCTATCTTCCTCCACATCAATAAGATTCTTCACTTTAATCCAATCTTGAGAACATATGAGAGCTCCCACCATATTAAGAGACAATGAACTCCTAAATGCATCAAGAATACGTCCCCCCATGCTAAATGCGGACTCCGAAGCAATGGTTGAAATGAGAATAGCCAACACATCACGGGCAATACGTGCAATGATAGGGAATCTTGCATTATTAACTTTCCACCACCCCAAAATATCGAAAGTCTCATCGATATCTTCCACATCTTCACTTAAATACTTGTCCAATTCCGATTTGTCTCCAAGTATAACTCCGGTCCGACTCTTTTTGAACTCTTCTAGAATTCTATTTGTATTTTGGGATTCCATTGAACTAGAACCTTGGGATGACATGTTACTTAAACTTGATTTTCCACTTTCTTAAGTTGAATACTTTTTTCTTGTACTCATTAAACAAATCTTCCATTGATCTCTTCACACCATTGGCAATCTCCATCCCAGTGACCTTATTACTTGATTGATATTCTAAATCCCTATATTCATTATCAATATCAAAATGAAGATCTATTTCTAAACCCTCCAACGGATTTTCAACTTCAATTTCATCATTTCCATACATTCTTTCTAAACCAAATTGAACAAAACTCAACTTATACCGAGGATAAAGCACAACGGAAATATATAACAACATATTCATTTTTGTAACATTTCCCCAATACTTATCTTATTTTATTTTCATTGTCTTGGCCATTTTTTGAAATTCTCTATCATTACTTCTTTCCCAGTCATTCAAAATAATATATGTACACACTCAAAATTTTGCGTTCCTGTTACTAACCTTGTAGGAGGGCAAAATTGTCTTCCAGAGATAATCTTGGAAGTCATGTCAGTCTAACCCCGAAGACAACCCCGGGAGGTCCAATTTTCAATCTCGGAGATACCCCCGAGAGACTCAGTTCAACCCCGGAGACAACCCCGGGAGATTTAATTCCAACCTTGGAGATCACCTCGAGGGATCCAGTTTCAGTTCCAGAGATATCCCCGGAGAAGTCAGTTTCAACCCCGGACACAACCCCGGGATACTCAGTTCCAACCCTAGAGATAACCCCTGGAGGTCAAGCACACCTCTGAGATAACCCTGAGGACATTCTGTAAGACCCCAATTTTTATAAATAAAGATGAATTTTCTATAAATATCATTTTTGAATATTATGGAGTTAATTTGATATAATGTTATAGTTGTGGGTAATATTTATAAATTTTGCAAAGTAAGCAAGTTGTTATAAAATATTCGTTTGGTCGGGGAATATTCTTTTTGTCGGGGAATATTCGTACGACGGCACAATCATTGGTGGACCCCACAACGGAATTATTGTCGGATTGAGAAAACGACAAAAATATTTTATTAAAAATAACGGCGGAAGTTTTACCATTGTTACTGTTGAACTACTCGGTAGTAAAAGTACAGTAATACGTGTGGTTGCATAGTAGCACACGGTATTGATTATTAATGCTTATGTGAGAAGTCACTCAGTTTGATTCCATTATTGTCAGTTAATAATATGAATTATTTAGCGATAATGACGTTTTGTTTTATTCGTATTATTAACGTAATAAAACAGAAACATCTTTTTATATAAAACAAAATACTTTATTAAAGTTATTCTATAAATAGAATATATTATATTTTATTTAAAAGATTTTTCTTTAAATATGGACCGTCAGATTAAAGTAATCAATCTGGACCGTTCATGGATTAGTTACTATGCATTCTATTTTTCTATAAATAGCAGCTCATTCCTTCATTATTTCTTACGAATTCACTGAACTCTAGAGAGAGAAACTATAGAGAGAAACTATAGAGAGAGAGAAGAAGAGTATTCTGCTACTTAACTACTTCCTTATTTCAGCTCGTCTTTAAAACGGTAAGGGATATTATTCTTTTTATTCATGAAGAGAACTTCTGTTATTCCATTTCTTATTATTCTGTTGGAATAACCAGTATACGCGGTCTACCCTATACTTGGTGACATTCTTCTATTATTCTGTTGGAACATCCTGTCTGTGTGTTTTACACCGGACCTGGTTCCGTTTATTATTCTGTTGGAACATCCTGTCTGTGTGTTTTACACCGGACCTGGTTCCATTATTTATTATTCTGTTGGAATAACCTGTCTGTGTGTTTTACACCGGACCTGGTTCCATTATTTATTATTCTGTCGGAATATCCTGTCTGTGCGTTTACGCCGGACCTGGTTCCATTATTTATTATTCTATTGGAATAACCTGTCTGTGCGGTCTATCGCATGCATGGTGATTTCTTTTGTTATTCCATTCTTTATTGTACTCAGTTGGTTAAGTTTTGACTTCTATACTCCATGAAATTTGTGGAATATCCTTGATATTTGCGTTTCATCCAGTATCTTTTCATGAAAATATTCTTCTAAGCATTCTTGAATTTTACTCCACAAAGCAGTATCATGTTGACAATTTGGACGTTGTTAATTCTTGGATAAATTAATTCTTGAACTTGTTTTATTGAATTCTTATATCATTGTCATCATCCTCATGTTTATAAAATGTTGAAAGTCATCTGTGGCCTGTAGTGCATAGATGGACTTGGTATGATTATGACCAGGGATTATTCGGTATAATCATGACCGTAATGTTACAAATGATGTGGTAAAAGTCCTCATTGGCCCGTAGTGCATTGATGGACAGTTGTTGGCATGATCATGACCATTAATGAATATACGAATATCCTTGGCCGTAGTGCAGGGGTGATTCGATGATGTGGATTATTTTATTAAGCTGAGTCTCAGCGATCACAGTGTTGAAAAATCTTTTAAATCATAAAAGATAGTAGAGTTTATTTTCTACTTGACTCTTTTAATGGATTGCTTGTTCCGCTACAGTTAAACTTGATGTCTATTATATTTTATCAGTTTAACATTGTTGAAGGCTAATGATAATTTATTCTGCATTATCTTAGTCATAATATTTCTTACTGGGCTAGTTGAGCTCACCCTTTCTTTCACTGTTCTCTTCAGGAAATGAGAACGTAGCTGGGGCAAGTCGGGGAACGGAGTGATGGTCGACGATGATAGTATTAGTTAGTAGTCCTCACTATTCTATGTAATAGTGTGTTAATAAATGTAATGAGGACTCCTTTTGAGTATGAATACTCTCTAGAAGATAATATTTGTATTCAAACTCACAGTTTATGTTTTGTCGTATTGTACACGACAGTTGTATTAGTAAGTTGTATTTGTATTCTGTACTATGTATCTGACGACCCAAGATGGGTGATGTATACCTAATTTTGGGGGCGTCACAGTTGGTATCAGAGCTTAGGGATATGATCCCTGGCTAAGATGTGAGAATAGAACTAGGAGGGGAGAGACGGGAAATTCCTTCGCTAGTATGACCTACCTAAGTTTATTTGCATGGTATTTAATTGGTCGGTCATAATATAAGGATAATATATGACATATCAATTAACTTTTATTTTGTGGCAGTATCTGAAAATGGCATCTGAGAATGTTGAGAATAGCAATGGAGCACAGACGACTGTTGATTCACCACATATCAATAATCAGGATAATGTGCATCAGGAAGGTGACAATCCTCATGCAAACAACAACACTGACCAGATGATGAATGATGGAATGTTCAGAGGTTTTATGCAATTCATGCAACAACAGGTGAAAGCGGCTCCTGTCCACAACGTAGGTGGAAATACTGGAAACTCTCAGGCGGTCACCGCTAAACAGTTTAAGGAGCTGGGACCACCGGAGTTTAAGGGAGAACCCAAACCACTTGTAGCTGAAACATGGATAAAGCAGATCACCAAGATATTTGATGTCTTGGGTTGCTCCGAGGAGCAAAAGGTTCCCTTTGCCGCCTTTATGTTGCGAGGAGAGGCAGATTACTGGTGGGAATCGATAAAGCGTACTCAACCTGCCGCACTGAAGATGTCTTGGGAGAAGTTCCAAGAGCTGTTTAACGACAAATACTTTCCCGAGAGTATTCGTCACATGAAGGAGGTGGAGTTCATCAAATTGGAGCAGAATAATATGACCGTGTCGCAGTACGAGGCAAAATTTGCGGAGTTATCCCGGTTTGCGTCCCACCTGGTGGATAATGAAGAAAGAATGACGCGGATGTTTTTAAGAGGTTTGAAGCCGGAGATACGTCAACATCTTGTTTCTCATAAACTGTGTTTGTATTCAGATGTTGTAAATAGGGCTCAGTTGGTGGAGCGCGATAACGAGACAACGCAACCAAAAGAGAGCAGCCGGCAAAATGATAATACCAGTGAGAGCAGTCATCGAAGCGGTGACAACAAGCGTGGAGGGAATCAACAGGCCAGAAATGGTAACCACTTCGGTGGTAATCAGGGCCAAAACAATAAGAATGGGCATTTCAAGAAGAGGAGATTCAACAATGATGGAAAGACGTCAGCACCAGCACCTGTCGTTAAGGAAGGAGAACGACCACCTATCATATGTTTCAAATGCGGAGGGGAGGGGCACATCAGTCCAAACTGCGCGATGCCGTCCAAAGCATGTTATAATTGTGGAAGAGAAGGTCATTTAGCCCGATTTTGTCGTTTACCGAAGACAAATTCAGCTAGGATGGAGGCACCAAAGGCCGTCCCAGAAAAGTCAAAACCGGTTGTGCAAGGGAGAGCGTTTGTTGTGAACTCCCAGAGAGCAAGGAACCCGAATGAGGTCATCACGGGTAAGCTTATCATAAACTCTAACGAAGTCTATACTTTATTTGATACCGGTTCTACCCATTCTTTTATTTCTCCTACTTGCGCTCATCGATTAAATTTGATTCCGGAGAAATTAGACTTTGACTTAGCAGTTGAAACTCCATTGGGAGAAACCTTCATTACATCCACGGTTTATAAGTCTTGTTTGGTTCAAGTTGGTACCCACACATTACCTGTCGATCTTATTTCATTAAAAATACTTGCATTTGACGTGATTCTAGGGATTGATTGGTTAACTACTCATCATGCAAAAATTGATTGTTTTCGTAAGGTTGTTAGCTTTCATATTCCTAATCGACCTATTATGCGAATTCAAGCAACCAAACCATTAAAATCAATCGCTGTCATCTCAAGCCATAAAGCTATTCGTTTATTGAAAAACGGATGTCAAGCTTTCTTAGCTCATGTCACAGATCTAAACAAAAATACGTCAGTTTTGAATGATATTTCTATTGTTAATAAATTCCCTGACGTATTCCCTGAAGAACTTCCTGGCCTACCCCCAGAGCGTGAAATTGAATTTTGTATCGACCTTGAACCCGGTACAAAACCCATTTCCAAAGCCCCATATCGAATGGCTCCTATTGAACTTCAGGAGTTAAAGACCCAACTGCAGGAATTGTTAGACATTGGTTTTATTCGTCCTAGTACTTCTCCTTGGGGTGCTCCTGTTCTGTTCGTGAAGAAGAAAGATGGGAGTATGCGACTTTGTATTGATTATCGGGAGTTGAATCATGTCACCATCAAAAATAGGTACCCATTGCCACGTATTGATGACCTGTTTGACCAGTTGCAAGGAGCACAATTCTTTTCAAAGATCGATCTTCGTTCTGGATATCATCAGCTGAAGGTTAGAACTGAGGATATTCCAAAGACGGCTTTTAGAACTCGGTACGGGCATTATGAATTCCTAGTCATGTCCTTTGGATTGACTAATGCTCCTGCTGCCTTCATGGATATGATGAACCGGGTATTCAAGGAATATTTGGATCACTTTGTGGTCGTCTTTATTGATGACATCCTTATTTATTCCAAAAGCCGTGAAGATCATGAGCAACACTTGAGGCTGGTACTCCAAAAGCTTCGTGAATACAAACTTTATGCCAAGTTGAAGAAATGCGAGTTCTGGCTGGAAGAGGTAGCATTCCTTGGGCACGTAGTATCAAGTCGTGGAATATCTGTTGACCCGGCAAAGATTGAAGCTATTCAAAGCTGGGAGCAACCTAAATCAGTGACCGAGGTACGTAGCTTTCTTGGTTTAGCTGGTTATTATCGGAGATTCGTGGAAGGATTTTCTCGAATCGCTACTCCATTAACTCAGCTGACTCGGAAAGATACAAAGTTTGGTTGGAGCGAAGAATGTGAGCAGAGTTTTCAAGAACTCAAGAGGAGACTCATTTCAGCACCTGTTCTAACAATACCATCTGGCTCGGAGGGATTTGTCATCTACAGTGATGCTTCGAGCAAAGGGTTGGGATGCGTTCTCATGCAACATGGAAAAGTCATAGCCTATGCATCAAGACAACTCAAGGAATATGAGAGGAATTATCCTACTCATGATCTAGAGTTGGCAGCTGTTGTCTTTGCACTTAAAATTTGGAGGCATTACTTGTATGGGGAGAAGGTGGAGATCTTTACGGATCATAAAAGCCTCAAATATTTCTTCACTCAAAAGGAACTCAACATGCGACAACGACGTTGGCTTGAACTGTTGAAAGATTATGATCATACCATTCAATACCATCCTGGAAAAGCGAACGTGGTAGCTGACGCATTGAGTAGAAGATCATATGCGGTACAAGTGCAATATTAACAACGCAAAGGCCCATTTTGTGTGACTTGCAAAGGATGGAGATAGAGTTAAAGACTCCAGGGACCCATGTGATGATGGCGAATATACGAGTAGAACCGACTTTAATCGATAAAGTTAAAGCTGCTCAAGCTACAGACCTGGAGCTGATGCGTATGAGGAAGAAAGTGCAAGAAGGTGCTATGCCGGAAGCAAGAATCGATGAAGAAGGAATACTTCGAGTCAACTCCAGACTTTGTGTTCCTAACAACCCTGATTTAAAGTATGAAATCATGATGGAGGCGCACAACACACCGTTTGCAATCCATCCTGGAAGTACCAAAATGTATCATGATCTTCGTCATACATTTTGGTGGAGCAATATGAAGAGAGAGATAGCGTTGTTTATCTCAAGGTGTCTAACTTGTCAACGAGTCAAAGCGGAGCATCAAGTACCAAAAGGTCCATTGCAACCACTTGAAATTCCAGAATGGAAGTGGGAGCACATTACCATGGATTTCGTTACCGGTCTTCCTAGGGTTTCTCAAGGTATTGATGCGATTTGGGTCATTGTTGATAGATTGACCAAGTCTGCTCATTTCTTACCGATACGAGAAACTTATACACTTGAACGTCTTGCTCGTATGTACATAAACGAGATTGTAAGACTGCATGGTATGCCAGTATCCATAGTTTCTGACCGAGACCCAAGATTCACTTCACGATTTTGGGTTAGTTTACAAAAAGCTATGGGCACGGAGTTACGATTTAGTTCAGCATATCATCCTCAGACGGACGGACAATCAGAGAGGACTATTCAAACTCTTGAAGATCTATTAAGACTCTGTGTCTTTGACTTCAAGGGAAGTTGGGACAAGTTCTTACCATTGGTGGAGTTTTCCTACAACAACAGTTATCAAGCAAGTATTGGCATGGCTCCATTCGAAGCATTGTATGGAAGAAAATGTCGTTCTCCAGTATGCTGGGATGAGGTGGGCGAAGCAACGTTGTTGGGACCGGAGTTGGTACGTATGACTACAGAAAAGATTCAAACGATCCGACAACGTATAAAAACCTCACAAGATCGACAAAAGAGTTATGCTGATCTTCATCGAAAGGACGTGGAATTTGATGTAGGAGATCATGTGTTCTTACGTGTTGCTCCATGGAAAGGAGTTACGAGATTTGGAAAGAGAGGAAAGCTAAATCCTCGATTCATCGGTCCATTTTTAATCCTCGATCGAGTAGGAACTGTGGCTTATAGACTCGCTTTACCGCCAAGTATGTCTCGTGTTCATAACGTTTTTCACATATCCATGTTACGCAAATATGTGGAAGACCCGAACCACATTATTGAGTTAGAACCGGACGAAATAGCGGAGGATTTGACGTATGAAGAAGTTCCTGTTCAAATCTTGGATAAGAAGGAACATATTCTACGCTCCAAGGTTATACCTCAAGTCAAAGTTTTGTGGAGAAACCACGATGTTGAGGAAATGACTTGGGAGTTAGAATCTGAAATGAAATCAAGGTATCCTTACCTCTTCGACATACCAGGTACGTACCCTAATTTCGAGGGCGAAATTTCATAAGAAGGGGAGGTTGTAAGACCCCAACTTTTATAAATAAAGATGAATTTTCTATAAATATCATTTTTGAATATTATGGAGTTAATTTGATATAATGTTATAGTTGTGGGTAATATTTATAAATTTTGCAAAGTAAGCAAGTTGTTATAAAATATTCGTTTGGTCGGGGAATATTCTTTTTGTCGGGGAATATTCGTACGACGGCACAATCATTGGTGGACCCCACAACGGAATTATTGTCGGATTGAGAAAACGACAAAAATATTTTATTAAAAATAACGGCGGAAGTTTTACCATTGTTACTGTTGAACTACTCGGTAGTAAAAGTACAGTAATACGTGTGGTTGCATAGTAGCACACGGTATTGATTATTAATGCTTATGTGAGAAGTCACTCAGTTTGATTCAATTATTGTCAGTTAATAATATGAATTATTTAGCGATAATGACGTTTTGTTTTATTCGTATTATTAACGTAATAAAACAGAAACATCTTTTTATATAAAACAAAATACTTTATTAAAGTTATTCTATAAATAGAATATATTATATTTTATTTAAAAGATTTTTCTTTAAATATGGACCGTCAGATTAAAGTAATCAATCTGGACCGTTCATGGATTAGTTACTATGCATTCTATTTTTCTATAAATAGCAGCTCATTCCTTCATTATTTCTTACGAATTCACTGAACTCTAGAGAGAGAAACTATAGAGAGAAACTATAGAGAGAGAGAAGAAGAGTATTCTGCTACTTAACTACTTCCTTATTTCAGCTCTTCTTTAAAACGGTAAGGGATATTATTCTTTTTATTCATGAAGAGAACTTCTGTTATTCCATTTCTTATTATTCTGTTGGAATAACCAGTATACGCGGTCTACCCTATACTTGGTGACATTCTTCTATTATTCTGTTGGAACATCCTGTCTGTGTGTTTTACACCGGACCTGGTTCCGTTTATTATTCTGTTGGAACATCCTGTCTGTGTGTTTTACACCGGACCTGGTTCCGTTATTTATTATTCTGTTGGAATATCCTGTCTGTGTGTTTTACACCGGACCTGGTTCCATTATTTATTATTCTGTCGGAATATCCTGTCTGTGCGTTTACGCCGGACCTGGTTCCATTATTTATTATTCTATTGGAATAACCTGTCTGTGCGGTCTATCGCATGCATGGTGATTTCTTTTGTTATTCCATTCTTTATTGTACTCAGTTGGTTAAGTTTTGACTTCTATACTCCATGAAATTTGTGGAATATCCTTGATATTTGCGTTTCATCCAGTATCTTTTCATGAAAATATTCTTCTAAGCATTCTTGAATTTTACTCCACAAAGCAGTATCATGTTGACAATTTGGACGTTGTTAATTCTTGGATAAATTAATTCTTGAACTTGTTTTATTGAATTCTTATATCATTGTCATCATCCTCATGTTTATAAAATGTTGAAAGTCATCTGTGGCCTGTAGTGCATAGATGGACTTGGTATGATTATGACCAGGGATTATTCGGTATAATCATGACCGTAATGTTACAAATGATGTGGTAAAAGTCCTCATTGGCCCGTAGTGCATTGATGGACAGTTGTTGGCATGATCATGACCATTAATGAATATACGAATATCCTTGGCCGTAGTGCAGGGGTGATTCGATGATGTGGATTATTTTATTAAGCTGAGTCTCAGCGATCACAGTGTTGGAAAATCTTTTAAATCATAAAAGATAGTAGAGTTTATTTTCTACTTGACTCTTTTAATGGATTGCTTGTTCCGCTACAGTTAAACTTGATGTCTATTATATTTTATCAGTTTAACATTGTTGAAGGCTAATGATAATTTATTCTGCATTATCTTAGTCATAATATTTCTTACTGGGCTAGTTGAGCTCACCCTTTCTTTCACTGTTCTCTTCAGGAAATGAGAACGTAGCTGGGGCAAGTCGGGAAACGGAGTGATGGTCGAATGATAGTATTAGTTAGTAGTCCTCACTATTCTATGTAATAGTGTGTTAATAAATGTAATGAGGACTCCTTTTGAGTATGAATACTCTCTAGAAGATAATATTTGTATTCAAACTCACAGTTTATGTTTTGTCGTATTGTACACGACAGTTGTATTAGTAAGTTGTAATTGTATTCAGTACTTTGTATCTGACGACCCAAGATGGGTAATGTATACCTAATTTTGGGGGCGTCACACATTCAGCATTCACAACAACCCAATCTCAGAGATAATCCTGAGCAACGACTGCTACGTTTGCGCAAAGTAGGAGATAACCCCGGTGAGGGGCAAAATTATCATTTTTCCACCTTAATACCACATTCACGTCGTCTCAACACATTTCAATCCAAACTGCATACCAAGGTGTCCCACAAGAACCATAGCTCAAATCTTGAGTGACTACTATACAAGACAACCTACCAGATAGAATTTGAAGACTTGGAGATCTGGTCATGGACCCATTTTCCCGACTTCGTACAACCTCTAATCCCATGTCATTGTGTAGCTCTCGACAACATCTTTTCAAAAAGGTACAACACTTCTTTATCAAAAGCCCGGATTAAAAGTTATGAAGGTTCGAGCGGACAACGCGTAGCCCAAGTGCACGTACTTCTAGACGACAAGACCCACAGAGCCCGGGGCAACCCGGGAAACCGCAGGTAGACCTGCGGCTCCTTGGTCTATAAATAAGAGCTCTTGGCAGCTCATTTGAAAAAAAGGAAAAAGGAGAGAAAACTCGGTCCATTTTAACTTGTAAACACTGCTAGAGTGCTCTAAACTGAGTGATTTTTCTTTTAAAACACTTATGAGCTCGTGTTTTGCTACATATTGAAATTTAACCGGTGGAAACCGAGTTTTTAGGCGTCAAAAGCTATCTGAAGTCTTCTTGGCAGCCTACTATAAGATTTTTCAGATTTTTAAGCTTTCTACTATATATATATATATATATATATATATATTCGCTAACGTTGAGAGTCGCATTGAGTGGGAATGCCCAGATTGTCAATCCGTGGCTTTTTATTGCTTTTATATATATATATATATATATATATATATATATATATATATATATATATATATATATATATAAATATATATTGCTTATATAAATATCTACTTTAATCGCTTTCATAATGTAGATATTTAATCTTTCAGCCTGCAGGCTAGATTTGCCTCAATCTGGCTACTTCTAACTTTAACCGATTCATAGCGACTAAACTGGAACCGTTGAAGCTGGAATGGTTTAGATTTACTCAAATATAGTTCTTTTTCTAGCTTTCATACATATAGCTTTTCATGTGAGCCTAAGAATCATGTGATCACAAATTCAGCTTCAGAATCTAGATTCGGTTCCCGTGGTGGACATTTTGCAGCTGCAGCCAGCTTGTAAATTATCTACAGTGTCTGAATATCCTTAGATGGCTCTCATGCCCACAATGAGTTCGGCACTGCTATGTATCTTATTTTCTCGAAGATGATTTGCATCTCGAAAATAAAAGCAATCAAACCGAGCACATAATAAAATGAAATTATAAAAGGCCTCAATTACTATTGAGTATAAGGGTTTGAAAAACCTATTTTACAAAACATCACTGCTATATCTTATTAAAATTGAACATTTATACAAAAGTCAAACCCTTTGTATATAGGTGCAAACGAGGCATAACACTACTTTCAAACAACTGCACATAGACCTACTCACACACACATACAGAGATAAAAGTTTAATGAAAAGTGGCGGTAACCGTGTTATCACAGAAGTCGGGGGGTGCCTAACATTTTCCTTCCGCTTAATCAAGCCCCTGGAACCTAACGAATTTCGGTTTCCCAGAACAGTTAAACAGTGTCACATCACTAGGTCTTTGTACAAACCTTTTCTCGGTTGAGTTGATGCAACCATTTAAAAATAACCAACTGGCAACTCTCACAGTCAAATCGTCGACATATACATGTCGGACCTTTTCAAACTTATTTTTTCAAACAAATCTCACCTAAAAAATGAGAACACCAAAAGACAAGAACAGAAAGGGACAAATAAAAATCCCGACGTCGATAGTGGCAACTCTGCTAGGATTCCAGTAAGAGGGCTTAAGCCGCTATTCAAGCTTTTCAAAAACTTTTATCTGCTTATGTGTGAATATTGCATTTACATTGAATGAATGTATACTAATGCTTTATTTACTGCACTTTAGTACTTCACACTATATCTGCTTGTGATATTAGTGCTTCACATATGTCATCATTTCCATACGGTGAGACGCGATGTATGTGAATGTATGTTGTGTGATTCCTCCACCAGGAGGCTAACTCGTCAGTGTTTGATTACTGAACTCGTCGGAAGACTAATTCCACGAGGCTCATGAAAGGCACCACCCAGATTCGCTATAGTTAAAAGATCAGATTAACTTCCCATCGAGTAAATTGCGATGATCTGGGGACCTTCATGCCGAAAAGCCGCTAGAGTAGCCTAAGATAGGTCAGCCTCTGATAAACCAAACGCGAAGGGAAGTCTCTTCATACATTCCCATTTCAATTACCTGTAATTTTAATTACTTGTAATTTCATTTCCATGTCAATCTCAATGCAATGGAAAATATAAAGGAGGATGTAAGTATGCATTCCTTTTTCATATCAAGACATGTCATGTTATCCTGTTATCAAAACAACTGAAATCCATTTTGCAGGAGAACATTAAAACACTCCTAAACGAACACATTACAAAGCATGTAACATTTCCACGTTTTCCCAGACTAAACTATATAGTCTTTTTATAGGGAAACGATTGGTCCCGTTACCGGTTCAAAGTCCAAAAAGGCAATAATCCCACAGTTGGACATAGCTACAAGTGCCCATCTTGATCCTACTCCTGTCTCTCGCGAGGAGTTCGAAGGATTAAGCAATCAAATAACAGAGTTGGTTGTTCTTCTCAAAGAACTAAACAAATCCACTCAGGGTCCACAAATACCCATACAAACAGAAGCCTCTTCATAGGGATGAATCGAGGGTCCGAACAGAGAAGTCCCAATACCTGAGTCTCAGACTGAGTAGTCCAACAAAACCCCTGAAATCACCCATCTTAAAAAAAATCAAGACACTGGTGATATTCGGAAGAAAGTTTTACAAATGGAAGAGACTATTCAGTCTATCAAAGGGATTGGAACACACGAAAGTGTTTCATATTCAGACCTTTGCATCTTCCCCGGGGTTCATTATCCAAAGAAATTCAAGACTCTCGATTTCGAGAAATATGATGGATTGGGAGATCCTTACACCCACTTAAAAGTGTTCATTGGAGAGCTCAGATCCTACGCCGAGAATGAAAAGCTGAGAATGCAGCTATTTCAGAAAAGTCTGATTGGAGAAGCCAGAGCATGGTACACCATGTGACGCCCCCAAAATAGGTATACAACACCCATTCTGAGTCGTCAAAATAAATGGTACAGAAATAACTACAACCTTATTAATACAACATAAAAACTGTGAGTTTAAATACAAATATTGCTATCTAGACAATATCCACACTCAAATAAGTCCTCATTACAATTATTGATACATTATTTTACAAAAATGGTGAGGACTACTAAAACGACTTTCTAGAACCTTCATTCCATACCCCGACTAGTACTCGCTACATTCTCGCCTCCTGAGAAGAAAAATGGAACAAAAGAAAAAGAGTGAGCTCAACTAGCCCAGTAAAGAACATTATGACTAAGATAATATAAAACAAATTATCGTTAGTCTTCAACAGGGAAAAATCTAATAGAATACAATAGACAACAAGTTTTAAATCAATATTCGCAGCGAAAATAATAATTCATTAGAAGAGTTAAGTAGAGTATGAAATCTACTATCATCTATGAATTTAAAAGTCCATCATCAATATTTTATCCCTGTAACATCAATCAATATATATTTAGAATCAAATATTCATCTTTGCACTACAGGCCAAAGATTTTCATCAGTTGGTCATGTTCATCTAAACACCTGTTCATCTTTGCACTACGGGCCAAAGATATTCATCAGAAATCATTCATCTTTGTACTACAGGCCAAAGATATTCAATTATATCATCATTTAGGACTGGGGATGATGAAAAATATTTTAAAGAAAACGAATCCAGTGAAATAAAAGAATAAATATTAAGGATTCGTATTTCAGCTATTCCATGTCCAAAAATACCTCATAAGTAATCATAGTGGAGTAAAATTCAAGAATGATCAAAACATGGATACAATCAAAGCTAGTATCCAGAATAGATATTTTGGATGAAAAACAAAAATTTAATTTTTCTGTGAATAGTGTCGTATACGTGAATAGTGTCGTATACGTGAATAGTAACTCCGACACTAAAAGATAGAAATTTCACAAAAAAAAGCATCATGCTTCGTGAATAGTACTCGTGAATAGTAACTCGTGAATAGTAATTCATGAATAGTAACTCGTGAATAGTAACCCTGACATGAAAAGTTCTAAATTTGATAAAAATTTTCAACCAATATTTCGGCACAATGATATTGAAGTAATAATATCATTTTTGAATAAAATAACATCCCTTACCTCAGAAAGAATTGTACTTCTGACTGGAATACTGGATATAGTGCTGAAAGAACTTGCACCGTATAGCAATACTCAAAGTACTAAAATACTCACAAAAGTACGCTCGATATATAGAGAGAGAAAGAGAGAGAAATCTTTAGTTTCTGGTGTGATTTTCAATTCTAACCTAAGCATCCTATTTATAGGAAAATACTTAGAACACCAAAGTAAAAAATTTAATATTATATATATATATATATATATATATATATATATATATATATATATATATAAAATTTTCTACCCCCAATATTTCAGTCAAAGATCAGACACTCAAGTAGCCTACATCACAAAAAAAACATTTTTGTAAATTAAAATATTTAAAACTTTCAAAAATCAATTATTTCGGAACTTCAGAACTTCAATAATTCATAATAAATAGCCCTTTTATCAGAAAATTCGAATTTTGCGAATTTTTATAGGAAATTCAATTCTCTACAACTTTTCAGAAGAAAGTTTTTTCCAATTCCAAACAGAAATTGACCGAAATCCATAAACGGACGATTTTACAGGTTATAATCAAATTTCAGTCAAGAAATGGGTCCACCAACATGTTTAACATGTTTTTAGTATTTATTGCAACAAAAATACTCCTCCTCCTCATTTACTCATATATACCACATTCATTATAAAAATATCATCATTATTATATTATTAAAATATAATAATATATTTAAATAAATTATTTTATTAGAAAAAGATAAAATATTAATTTTCAACAATTGTCACATTAAAAATGTTCTCCATCTATATCCACATAAAATTAATATTTTTCTCATCATATAAATTAATAATTAATTATTCACAAATAATATTACAGAATCACAATACTGACAACTAGGCAGTTCCTAGGAAAGAGGAGGCTTTCCAATAAGGATTTCTCCTTACTGGAGCGCAATTAGATGACCAAACCTCTCCTTAGACAGAACTTTCTAGACATTGCCAATAATGTTATCTAATAATATTATTCAGATAATATGAATTATTGCTCTGATAATAGAAAATACTGTGTAGTGACAATTATTGAAACAACAGTAATATAAAATATCAGCGCAACAATTATTGAATCAATAAAATAAAATACTGAACAGTAATTACTGTAACAATTATTGAGTAGTGCCTTCTTACGTAAGAATCAATAATTGGTGCAATACCGTGTGTTACTGTGCAACAACGCGTATTACTGTATTTTAACAACCGGGTATTCCAACAGTATTAACGGTAACAACTTATACTTGTCATTTTCTTCATCCAATCGCTTTCCGTTATGGGACCCACAAAAGACTGCGCCGTCGTACGAATATTCCCCGACAGCAAGAATATTCCACGACCAAACGAATATTCCCCGACAGAAATGAATATTTTATAACCACTTGCTTATTTGAAATATTAGCGCATTTTACCCATAACTAACCACATTAATCAAATCAACCCTTACTATTTCAAAATAATAAATAGAGGATTTAAATTTCATTTATTAATAATTTGGGGTCATACAACCTCCCCTCCTTATGAAATTTCGTCCTCGAAATTGACGTACGTATCTGGTGTTTCGAAAAGATGAGGATACCTCGCTTTCATTTCTGATTCCAACTCCCAGTTTATTTTTCAATAGCATGGTTCTTCCACAAAATCTTAACTTGAGGTATAACCTTTGTGCATAAGACATGTTCTTTCCTATCCAAGATCTTGACAGGTATCTCCTCGTACGTTAAATCTTCGGCTATCTCGTCTGGTTCTAACTCAATAATGTGGTTCGGGGTCTTTCACATATTTACGAAGCACGAAAACGTGAAAAATATTATGAACACGAGACATACTTGGAGGTAAAACGAGTCTATAGGCCATAGTTCCTACTCGATCGAGGATTTCAAATGGACCAATAAATCGAA
Source organism: Panax notoginseng (assembly GCA_016801055.1). Taxonomy (NCBI): domain Eukaryota; kingdom Viridiplantae; phylum Streptophyta; class Magnoliopsida; order Apiales; family Araliaceae; genus Panax; species Panax notoginseng. The sequence continues at coordinate 169,591,355 of CM029017.1, read as the reverse complement.
GGTTTGAGCTTTCCTCACATCGCCAATTCTCGCTTTTGGAATAACAACTTCTTACACCTCCTTCTTCATATTCATCAGCTCCGGTGTGTAGCTTGAGCATCTTTACATTTATCGATTAAAGTCGATTCTAATCGTATATTCGTTATCTTCACGCAGGTTCTTTGAATCTTTAACTCTATCTCCATCTTCTGTAAGTCGTACGAAATGGGTCTTTGGGTTAACAATATCACACTCGTAAACGCATACTATCTTTTACTCAACGCGTTAGCTACCACGTTCGTTTTTCTAAGATGGTATGGTATGGTCATAATCTTTCAACAGCTCGAGCCAACGTCGTTGTCGCATGTTGAGTTCTTGGAAGCTCTTCCCACATTCCTTACTTCATTCGAATTTTGTATTTCTACGAGTCAACTGAGTTAATAGAGTAGCGATTCGAGAAAATCTTTCCACAAAATCTTCGATAATAACCAACTAAGCATAGAAAGCTACGTATTTCGATTTTTGACTTAGGTTGCCCTCAACTGTGACTCATATCCCAATCTTGGATAGCACGTCACAATGACACCTATCAGTTTACTATTACACAAATATGGCGTCCCCTACAGAAAGTCTGGCTTCGGTGTATTCCATAAAGGAAGTCACCAGATAAAGGCTCGGGTACCAAATTCTATAGTTGAATTTTTAACTCCTGAAGTTCAATAGGAGCCATTCGATATGAGATTTTAGAAATGGATTTTGTATCGAGTTCAAAGTCGATACAAAATTCAATATCACACTTTGAGAGTAAGCCAAGAAATTCTTTAGAAAATACGTCAGGAAACAAAATATTATTCAAATATGACGTATTAAAGTCCATGACATGGGTAAGAAAGCTTGACATCTGTTTTTCAATAAACAAATGGCTTTATAGCTTGATATGACAATGATTGACTTCAGTGGTTTGGTTGCTTGAATTCGAATAACAGGTTGCTTAGGAATATGAAAACTAACAACCTTACGAAAGCAATCAATTTTGGCATGATGAGTAGTTAATCAATCAATCAATCCCTAAAATCACATCAAAAGCAAGTATCTTTAAATAAATAAGGTCAACAGGTAATGTGATGGTGCCAACTTGGATCAAACAAGATTTATAAACAGTAGATGTAACGAAAGTTTCTCATAACGGAGTTTCAACAGATAAGTCAAAGTCTAACTTCTCCAGAGTCAAGTTTAAACGTTGAGCACAAGCAGGAGAAATAAAAGAATGGGTAGAATCGGTATCTAATAAGGTATAGACTTCGCAAAATTTTATAATTAACTAACTCGTGCTAACTTCGTTCGGGTTCTTCGCATTCTGACCAGTCACGACAAACGCTCTTCCAGAAATCGTTGACTTTGACTTGTCCGGGACAGCCTTTGGAGTCACCATCCCCGCTGGACTTGGTTTCGCTACAGGATAATCTCGAGCTATATGACCGTCCTTTCCACAACTAAAACATACCTTGGAAGTTTGTGAACAGTTTGGACTTATGTGTCCCTCTTCTCCGCATCTGTAGCATCTAACTGGCGGTCTTTCACCTCCTCTAAAATTCGTTGCTGGTGCTGGTGCTGCTGCCAACATCTTCACGTCATCGTTAAATCTTCTCTTCTTAAAATTTCCACTTGAGTTATTTCTTCTATTATCTTGGCCATGATTACCATCGAAGTGGTTACCATTTCTGGCATGATAATTTCCTCCACGATTGTTATCATTGTTCCGATGACCGTTACCACCGGTACGATTATCATTGAGTTGTTGGTCATTATTCTTCAGTTGAGCCGACTCATTATTGCGCTCCAATAACTGAGCCCTATTCACAACATCTGAATATAAACAAAGTTTGTGAGAAATGAGGCATTGACGTATTTTGGGTTTCAAACCTCGCAGAAATATTCGCGTCATTCTCTCCTCATTATCAACCAAATGTGATGCAAATCGAGACAACTCGGCAAACTTAGCTTCGTACTGTGACACGTTCATATTGTTTTGCTCCAGCTTGATGAACTCTACCTCCTTCATGTGACGAATACTTTCAGAAAAGTACTTGTCGTTGAACAATTCTGGGAACTTCTCCCAAGACATCTTCAGTGCGGTAGGCTGAGTATGCTTTATGAATTCCCACCAATAATCTGCCTCTCCTCGTAACATGAAAGTGGCAAAAGGAACCTTTTGCTCCTCTGAGCATCCCAAGACATCAAATATCTTAGTAATCTTCTTTATCCATGTCTCTGCCGTAAGTGGTTCTGGCTTTCCCAAAAACTCCGGCGGTCCTAACTCCTTGAACTGCTTAGCGGTGACCATCCGTGAGTTGCCAGTGTTTCCACCTGCATTTTGAACAGTAGTCTTTCTCGTTTGATTTTGCATGAATTCTAGAAAGTTCCTAAACATACCATCGTTCGTCATTTCCTCAGTGGTGTTGTTCATAGGAGGAACATTGCCAGCCTGTTACACGTTCTCCTCGTTGGTGAACAAAGGTGTCTCCACAGTCTCATTTACTCTACTGTTAACATTCTCAGTCGACATTCTCAATTACTGCCATAAAACAAGGGTTAATTAAATAAATTAACATATCACATAATATCCCTATATTATGGTCAACCAACAAATAAGCTTAGGTATGACACACTAGCGAAGGATTTACTCGTCTCTCCCTTTCTAGTTCTATTCCCCGATCTCCGCTAGAGATCATATCCCTAAGTTCTGATACCAACTGTGACGCCCCAAAAATAGGTATACAACACCCATTCTGAGTCGTCAAAATAAATGGTACAGAAACAACTACAACCTTATTAATACAACATAAAAACTGTGAGTTTAAATACAAATATTGCCATCTAGACAATATCCACACTCAAATAAGTCCTCATTACAATTATTGATACATTATTTTACAAAAATAGTGAGGACTACTAAAATGACTTTCCAGAACCTTCATTCCATACCCCGACTAGTACTCGCTACATTCTCGCCTCCTGAGAAGAAAAATGGAACAAAAAGAAAAGAGTGAGCTCAACTAGCCCAGTAAAGAACATTATGACTAAGATAATATAAAACAAATTATCGTTAGTCTTCAACAGGAAAAAATCTAATAAAATACAATAGACAACAAGTTTTAAATCAATATTCGCAGCGGAAATAATAATTCATTAGAAGAGTTAAGTAGAGAATGAAATCTACTATAATCTATGAATTTAAAAGTCCATCATCAATATTTTATCCCTGCAACATCAATCAATATATATCTGGAATCAAATATTCATCTTTGCACTACAGGCCAAAGATATTCATCAGTTGGTCATGTTCATCTAAACACCTGTTCATCTTTGCACTACGGGCCAAAGATATTCATCAGAAATCATTCATCTTTGTACTACAGGTCAAAGATATTCAGTTATATCATCATTTAGGACTGAGGATGATGAAAAATATTTTAAAGAAAACGAATCCAGTGAAACAAAAGAATAAATATTAAGGATTCGTTTTTGAGCTATTCCATGTCCAAAAATACCTCATAAGTAATCATAGTGATGTAAAATTCAAGAATGATCAAAACATGGATACAATCAAAGCTAGTATCCAGAATAGATATTTTGGACGAAAAATAAAAAATTAATTTTTCTGTGAATAGTGCCGTATACGTGAATAGTGCCGTATACGTGAATAGTGTCGTATACGTGAATAGTAACTCCGACACTAAAAGATAGAAATTTCACAAAAAAAATCATCATGCTTCGTGAATAGTACTCGTGAATAGTAATTCGTGAATAGTAACCCCGACATGAAAAGTTCGAAATTTGATAAAAAATTTTAACCAATATTTCGGCACAATGATATTGAAGTAATAATATCATTTTTGAATAAAATAACATCCCTTACCTCAGAAAGAATAGTACTTCTGACTGGAATACTGGATATAGTGCTGAAAGAACTTGTACCGTATAGCAATACTCAAAGTACTAAAATACTCACAAAAGTCCGCTCGATATATAAAGAGAGAAAGAGAGAGAAATCTTTAATTTCTGGTGTGATTTTTAATTCTAACCTTAGCACCCTATTTATAGGAAAATGCTTAGAACACCAAAGTAGAAAATTTAATATAATATATATATATATATATATATATATAAATTTTCTACGCCCAATATTTCAGTCAAAGATCAGCCACTCAAGTAGCCTACATCACAAAAAACGTTTTTGTAAATTAAAATATTTAAAACTTTCAAAAATCAATTATTTCGGAACTTCGGAACTTCAATAATTCATAATAAATAGCCCTTTTATTAGAAAATTTGAATCTCGCAAATTTTTATAGAAAATTCAATTCTCTACAACTTTGCAGAAGAAAGTTTTTTCCAACTCCAAACAGAAATTGATCGAAATCCATAAACGGGCGATTTTACAGGCTATAATCAAATTTCAGTCAAGAAATGGGTCCACCAACATGTTTAACATGTTTTTAGTATTTATTGCAACAAAAATACTCCTCCTCATTTACTCATATATACCACATTCATTGTAAAAATATCATCATTATTATATTATTAAAATATAATAATATATTTAAATAAATTATTTTATCAGAAAAAGATAAAATATTAATTTTCAACAATTGTCACATTAAAAAATTTCTCCATCTATATCCACATAAAATTAATATTTTTCTCATCATATAAATCAATAATTAATTATTCACAAATAATATTACAGAATCACAATACTGACAACCAGGCAGTTCCCAAGAAAGAGGGGGCTTTCCAATAAGGATTTCTCCTTACTGGCGCACAATTAGATGACCAAACCTCTCCTTAGACAGAACTTTCTAGACATTTCCAATAATGTTATCAAATAATATTATTCAAATAATATGAATTATTGCTCCGATAATAGAAAATACTGTGTAGTGACAATTATTGAAACAACAGTAATATAAAATATCAACGCAGCAATTATTGAATCAATAAAATAAAATACTGAACAGTAATTATTACTGTAACAATTATTGAGTAGTACCTTCTTACGTAAGGATCAATAATTGGTGCAATATCGTGTGCTACTGTGCAACAACGCGTATTACTGTGTTTTAACCATCGGGTATCCTAACAATATTAACGGTAACAACTTATACTTGTCATTTTTTTCATCCAATCGCTTTCCGTTATGGGGCTCACAAAAGACTGTGCCGTCGTACGAATATTCCCCGACATCAAGAATATTCCACGACCAAACGAATATTTCCCGACAGAAATGAATATTTTATAACCACTTGCTTATTTGAAATATTAGCGTATTTTACCCATACCTAACCACATTAATCAAATCAACCCTTACTATTTTAAAATAATAAATAGAGGATTTAAATTTTATTTATTAATAATTTGGGGTCTTACACACCAAATTGGATAACTTCAAAATTCACAGCTGGGAGGAGGTAGCACATATTTTTCTCAGTCAATACAACTTTTAAACTTAGATGGCTCCAGACCGGTATCAAATTACCAAAGTCAAGAACCAAGTCAATGAGTCATTCAGAGAGTATGCCAAAAGATGGAGGCGACTGGCTGCTCAAGTTATCACATCCATGACAGAGACTAAGATGGTGATGACCTTCATAGATATTCAAGAAGCTCCATTTTATAAGAGGGTCCTAGTTGGAAATAGGAAAACTGTAAGACCCCAAGTTTTATGAATAAAGATTAATTTTTCTCAAAAAATATTTTTGAATATTATGGTGTGGATTTGATATAATGTTATAGTTGTGGGTATTATTTACAAATTTTGTAAAGTAAGTAAGTGGTTATATAATATTCGATTGGTTGGAGAATATTCGTTTTAACAGGAAATATTCGTACGACGACACAATCATTGGTGGACCTCACAATGAAAGTATTGTCGTAGTTAGAAAATGACAGAATTATCTTTTTATAAAAATAACGGCGAAAGTTTTATCGTTAAACTGTTGAACTACCCGGTTGTAAAAGTACAGTAATACGCGTGGTTGCATAGTAGCACACGATATTGATTATTGATGCTTACGTGAGAAGTCACTCAGTTATACTCAATTATTGCTATAATAATTGCTGCATCATATCTCTCATATTATTGATTCAATTATTGTCACAGTATCATCCGCATAATATTTTATATATTATTAAATCAATAATTGAGACGACAAAGTTATTCATATTATTATTTGCTATATTGACAATGTCTAGAAGTTCTGTCAAGGAGAGGTTATCCTTATCAGAAAGCCCCTCTTTCCTGGGAACGACCTGGTTGTTAAATATTGTGAGTTATAATATTAATGATGAATAAGTTCGTATTGATTAAAGATTAAATTGATAGTTTCATTGTGTTGGGATTATTAGTGTTAGTGGAAATCGACATTTATTTCGATAATAATTAATGTCTAGAGGTTATATTGACCAATCGGGTAATTCACCGGATAAATGAGTAATTAATTGTTATTAATTCACATGCTTATAACTATGTGTTAACATGTGTGTACTATTAATTCACATGATTTACTATTAGGGGAGTTGGTGTAAGATTGATAATACTTATATGACTAAATTAAAAATGGAGGTATAGATATATGTACTATACTGTAATTAATTTTTTCACATGATTATACTATTAAGTCACATGAATGAACTATTAATTCACATTATTTACTATTAGGGGAGGTGATGCAAGTTTGATACTACTTGCAGGAATAAATTAAAAATGAAGAAAAAGAGGAAGGTATTATACTGTAATATTTCGAGCCCCAAAACGCGCAATTATCGAAACTATATTTTCCTATAAATAAAAGCTCATTCTTCTTTCATTCTCACCAATTTACTAAGTCTCACAAGAGCAATTATTATAGAGAGAGAAGCTATAGAGAGAATCTATAGAGAGAAAGAAGAAGAGAAGTCTGCTACCTCACTATTCCAATATCTAGTCTTCTTCTGAGGTAAGGGATATTATATTTTTCAGTATTCATAAAAATAATATTTTCTTCCATACTCTATAGTATGTGAGTAATATTATTTCGTTTCATATTCCTGATTATACCCTCATTCTGTTAAAGTATTACTTCTATACTCCATGAAATTAGTAGAATATCCTTGATATTTGCGCTTCATCCAGTATCTTTTTATGGAAATATTATTATGAGTTTTCTTGATAATTATTGAACTTTTCATACTGGAATACTATTCATGAGTTACTATTTACGAGTTACTATTCACCCGGTTACTATTCACTCAAATATTATTCACTTCGATATTCGGGACACTTTTCATACCGGAGTACTATTCACGAGTTACTATTCACGGGTTACTATTCACCCAATTACTATCCACCCAAATATTATTCACTCGGGTATTTAGGACATTTTTCATGTCGGGGGTACTATTCACGAGGTATTATTTCCGAAGTACTATTCACCCGAAAAATATATTTCTTTTCTGTCCAAATTATTTTTGATACATGAATATTATTCTTGAATTTTACTATACAAAGCAGTATCATGTTGACAATTTAGATATTTTTAAACTCTGAATAAATTTAAAGTCTTTAAAATTTATCATTGATTTCGTTTGATTAATGCTTATATCATTGTCATCATCCTCATGTTTATATTGTGATGAGAGTCATCTTTGGCTTACGTGCATAGATGGACTGTTGATTGGCACGATTATGACCATGGATCATTCGTTATAATCGTGACCCGTAATGTTACAAAGGATGTGGTAAAAGTTCTCAGTGGCCTGTAGTGCATTGATGGACAGTTGTTGGTATGATTATGACTAGAGATTATTCGGTATAATCATGACCATTGATGATTACATGAATATCCTTAGCCCGTAGTGCAGGGATGATTCGATGATGTGGTTTATTTATTAAGTTGAGTCTCAACGATAAAATTGATGAAAAACTTTTTAAATCATAGAAGATAGTAGATATCATGCTCTACTTGACTCTTTTAATGGATTGCTTGTTCCGCTGCAGTTAAACTTGATGTTTATTGTATTTTATCAGTTTAACACTGTTGAAGGCTAATGATAATTTATTCTGCATTATCTTAGTCATAATATTTCTTACCGGGCTAGTTGAGCTCACCCTTTTTGCTTTCATTGTTCTCTTTAAGAAATGAGAATGTAGCCGGGACTAGTCGGGAAACGGAGTGATGGTCCGAGAAGGTTGTTTAAGTAGTTCTCATTATTTAGTATGATAATAAATGTAATGAGGATTGAATTTGAGTTTAGATACTGTCTAGAAGACAATATTTCTGTCAAAACTCTCAGTTATGTTTTGTAAGACCCCAAATTATTAATAAATAAAATTTAATTTCCTCTATTTATTATTTTAAAATATTAAGGGTGGAATTGATTAATGAGGTTAGTTATGGATAAAATGCGCAAATATTTTAAATAAGCAAGTGGTTATAAAATATTCATTATTGTCGGGGAATATTCATTTGGTCGTGGAATATTCTTCCTGTCGGGGAATATTCGTACGACGTCACAGTCTTTTGTGGGCCCCATAACGAAAAGTGATTGGATGAAGAAAACGACAAGTATAAGTTATTTATAAATAACGACGTAGTTGTTACCGTTAATACTGTTGGAATACCCGGTGGTTAAAACATAGTAATACGCGTTGTTGTACAGTAGCACACGGTATTGCACCAATTAATGATTCTTACGTAAGAAGGCACTACTCAATAATTGTTACAGTAATTACTGTTCAGTATTTTATTTTATTGATTCAATAATTGCTACGTTGATATTTTATATTACTATTGTTTCAATAATTATCATTACACAGTATTTTCCATTATCGAAGCAATAATTCATATTATCTGAATAATATTATTAGATAACATTATTGACAATATCTAGAAAGTTCTGTCTAAGAAGAAGTTTGGTCACCTAATTATGCGCCACTAAGGAGAAATCCTTATTGGAAAGTCCCCTATTTTCTGGGAACTGCCTGGTTGTCAGTATTGTGATTCTGTAATATTATTTGTGAATAATTAATTAATAATTTATATGATAAGAAAAATATTCATTTTATGTGGATATAGATGGAGATAATTTTTAAAGTGACAATTGTTGAAAATCAATATTTTATCTTTTCTGATAAAATAATATTTTATTATATTATTATAATATAATAATGATGATATTTTTACAATGAATGTGGGATATATGAGTATATGAGGAGGAATAGTATTTTTGTTACAAAAGTTGTTTAAAACATGTTAAACATGTTTGTGGGCCTATTTCTTGACTGAAATTTGATTATAGCCTGTAGAATCGTCCGTTTATGGATTTCGGTCAATTTCTGTTTGAAATTTGGAAAAACTTTCTTCTGTAAAGTTGTAGATAATGAAATTTCCTATGAAAAAGACATGTGGTTTTAATTTTTCTGACAAAAGGGCTATTTATTATGAATTATTGAAGTTCTGAAGTTCCGAAATAATTAATTTTTGGAAGTTTTATTTATTTTTATTAATAAAAACGTTTTTTATACTTTGTGGCCTCATTAATCATGTGCAAAGTGCTGAAGCTAGAGAATTCAAAGTGGGCGTAAGAAAATTTAATTATATATTAATATTTTATTAAATTTCCTGCTTTGGTGTTGTAAGCATTTTCCTATAAATAGGGTGCTTAGATTAGAATTGAAAATCACACCAGAAACTAAAGTTTTCTCTCTCTTTCTCTCTCTATATTATCGAGCGTATTCTTGTGAGTATTTTAAGACTTTGAGTGTTGCTATACGGTGCAAGTTCCCTTCAGCTCTATATCCAGTATTTCAGTCAGAAGTACTGTCTTTTCGAGGTAAAGGATGTTATTTTTTTTATAAATAATATTATTTCTTTCAATATCATTATGTCGAAAAATTAATCTGAATTTTTTTATCAAATTTAGAACTTTTTGTGTCGGGGTTACTATTCACGTATACGGCACTATTCACGTATACGACACTATTCACGAATACAGCACTATTCACGGAAAAAATTAAATTTTCGATTTTGTCCAAGATATCTATTATGGATACTAGCTTTGATTGTATTCATGTTTTGATCATTCTTGAATTTTACTCCACTATGATTACTTATGAGATATTTTTGGACATGGATAAACCGAAATACGAATCCTTAATATTTGTTATTTTGTTTCACTGGATTCGTTTTCTTTAAAATATTTTTCATCATCCTCAGTCCTAAATGATGATATTACTGAATATCTTTGGCCTGTAGTGCAAAGATGAATGATTTTTGATGAATATCTTTGGCCCGTAGTGCAAAGATAAACATGTGTTTAGATGAACATGACCAACTGATGAATATCTTTGGCCTGTAGTGCAAAGATGAATATTTGATTCTAGATATATATTGATTAATGTTACAGGGATAAAATATCGACGATGAACTTTTAAATTCATAGATAGAAAATAGTAGATTTCATTCTCTACTTAACTCTTTTAATGAATTATTATTTCCGCTGCGAATATTGATTTAAAACTCGTTGTCTATTGTATTCTATTAAATTTTTCCCTGTTGAAGACTAATGATAATTTTTTCTATATTATCTTAGTCATAATATTCTTTACTGGCTAGTTGAACTCACCTTTTTCCTTTTTGTTCTATTTTTCTTCTCAGGAGGCGAGAATGTAGCGAGTACTAGTCGGGGTATGGAATGAAGGTTCTAGAAAGTCATTTTAGTAGTCCTCACCATTTTTGTAAAATAATATATCAATGATTGTAATGAGGACTTATTTGAGTGTGGTTATTGTCTAGATGATAATATTTGTATTTAAACTCACAGTTTTTATGTTATAAAGTTGTAGTTGTTTCTGTACCATGTATTTTGACGACTCAGAATGGGTGTTGTATACCTATTTTGGGGGCGTCACATGTTTTGTCGTATTTTACATGACAGTTGTATAATTAAGTTTGTATTTGAATTATGTACCATGTATTTGCCGACTCAAGATGGGTGATGTATACCTATTTTGGGGGCATCACAGTTGGTATCAGAGCTTAGGGATATGATCCCTGGCTGAGATACGAGGTAAGAACTAGGAGGGGAGAGACGGGGAATTCCTTCGCTAGTAGGACCTACCTAAGTTTATTTTGTATTTAATTGGTAGGTCAGAGTATAGGGATAATATGTGACATGTCAATTTACCTTTGTTTTGTGGTAGTGTTTGAAAATGACATCTGAAAATGTTGAGATCAACAATGAAGCACATGAGACCGTTGAGTCACCAACGATCAATACCCAGGATAATGTCCAACAGGAAGACAATAATCCTCAGGTAAACAATAACACCCACCAAATGATGAACGATGGGATGTTCAAAGGCTTTATGCAATTCATGCAACATCAGGCGTGAGCGGCTCCTGTTCAAAATGCAGGTGGAAACACTGGCAACTCTCGGACGGTCATTGCTAAGTAGTTTAAGGAGCTGGGACCACCGGAGTTTATTGGAGAGCCAAAACCACTCAAGGCAGAGACGTGGATAAAGCAGATCACCAAGATATTTGATGTCTTGGGATGCTCCGAGGAGCAAAAGGTTACATTTGCCACCTTCATGTTACAAGGAGAGGCAGATTACTGGTGGGAATCCGTAAAGCTTACTCAACCTGCCGCACTGAAGATGTCTTGGGAGAAGTTCTAAGAACTGTTCAACGACAAGTACTTTCGCGAAAGTATTCGTCACATGAAGGAGGTAAAGTTCATCAACCTGAAGCAAGAATCGATGAAGAAGGAATACTTCGAGTCAACTCCCAACTTTGTGTTCCTAACGATTCTGACTTGAAGTATAAAATCATGATGGAGGCGCACAACACACTATTTGCAATCCATCTTGGGAGTACCAAAATGTATCGTGATCTTCGACATATATTTTGGTGGAGCAATATAAAGAGAGAGATCGCGGAGTTTATCTCAAGGTGTCTAACTTGTCAACGAGTCAAAGAGGAGCATCATGTGCCAAAAGGTCCATTGCAACCACTTGAAATTCTAGAATGGAAGTGGGAGCACATTACTATGGATTTTGTTACTGGTCTTCCCAAGGTTTCTCAAGGTATATATGCGATTTGGGTCATTGTTGATAGATTGACCAAGCCTGTTCATTTCTTACCGACACAGAAAACTTATACACTTGAAAGTCTTGCTAGTATGTACATAAATAAGATTGTAAGATTGCATGGTATGCCAGTATCCATAGTTTCTGATTGAGACCCAAGATTCACTTCAAGATTTTGGGTTAGTTTGTAAAAAGTTATGGGCATGGATTTACGATTTAGTTCGGCATATCATCCTCAAACGGACGGGCAGTTAGAGAGGACTATTCAAACTCTTGAAGATTTATTAATAGTCTGTGTCCTTGACTTCAAAGGAAGTTCGGACAAGTTCTTACCATTGGTAGAGTTTGTGAGACCCTGAATTTTATGAAATGAAAGTATTCAATTTTCTTATAATTATTCTATTTAGTAAATGGTTAAATTTATAAAGGTTAAAGTTAAGGGTGATATTTGAAAATTTTACAAAGTATGCAAGTTGTTATAAAATATTCGTTGTGTCGGGGAATATTCGATTGGTCGGAGAATATTCATTTTAACAGAGAATATTCGTACGACGGCACAATCATTGGTGGACCCCACAACGAAAGTATTGTCGTAGTAAGAAAACGACTGAATTATCATTTTATAAAAATAACAGTGAAAGTTTTACCGTTAAAACTGTTGAACTACCCGGTAGTAAAAGTACAGTAATACGCGTGGTTGCATAGTAGCACACGGTATTGATTATTGATGCTTACGTGAGAAGTCACTCAGTTATATTCAATTATTGCTACAGTAATTGCTACATCATATCTCTCATATTATTGATTTAATTGTTGTCACAGTATCATCTGCATAATATGTTATATTATTAAATCAATAATTGAGACGACAAAGTTATTCATATTATTATTTGCAATATTGACAATGTCTAGAAGTTCTGTCAAGAAGAGGTTAGATAATCTAATTGCGCGCCAATAGGGAGAAATCCTTATCGGAAAGCCCCCTCTTTCCTGAGAATGATCTGGTTGTTAAATATTATGCGTTATAATATTAATGATGAATAAGTCCGTGTTTATTAAGGATGAAATTGATAGTCCCATTGTGTGGGAATTATTAGTTTTAATGGAAATCGACATTTATTTCGATAATAATTAATGTCTGGAGGTTATATTGACCAATCGGGTAATTAACCGGATAAATGAGCAATTACTATTATTTCACATGCTTATAACTATTTATTTACATGTGTGTACTATTGATTCACATTCATTTACTATTAGGGGAGTTGGTGCAAGATTGATAATACTTGCATGACTAAGTTAAAAATGGAGGTATAGTTGAAGGTACTATACTGTAATTCGTATTTTTACATGATTATAACTATTGAGTCACATGATTGAACTATTGATTCACATTATTTACTATTAGGGGAGGTGGTGCAAGTTTAATAATACTTGCAGGACTAAATTAAAAAGGAAGAAAAAGAGGGAGGTATTATACTGTAATATTCTGAGCTCCAAAATGTACAATTATTGAAACTATATTTTCCTATAAATAGAAGCTCATTCTTCCTTCATTTCTCACCAATTCACTAAAGCTATAGAACAATTATTATAGAGAGAAATTATAGAGAGAAAGGAGAAGAGAAGTCTGCTACCTCACCATTCCAGTTTTCTTCTAAGGTAAGGGGTATTATTTCTTTCGTATTCATGAAGAGAACTTCTGTTATTCCACTCTTTATTATTTTGTTGGAATAACCTGTATACATGGACTACCGTATACATGGTGAAATTCTTCTGTTATTCCATTCCTTATTATTCTGTTGGAATAACCTGTTTATGTGAAGTACCGCATACATGGTGAAATTCTTCTAATATTCCATTCTTTATCATTCTGTCGGAATATCCTGTCTTTGCGTTTACGCCGGACCTGGTTCTATTATTTATTATTCTGTTAGAATATCATGTCTGTGCGTTTACGCCTGACCCAGTTCCATTATTTATTATTCTGTCGGAATATCTTGTCTGTACGTTTATGCCAGACCTGGTTCCATTATTTATTATTCTGTTGGGAATAACCTGTCTGTGCAGTCCATCGCATACATGGTAAATCCTTCTGTTATTCTATTCTTTATTATTCTGTTGGAATAACCTGTCTATGTGGATTACCACATACATGGTGAATGATCCTTCATATTCATTTCTTATTAAATTGTGGTAATGACCTGTCTACGTGGATTACTTCATGGCGGGTGAAAATCCATTTGAAGTTTTGTAATTTTTCTGACCCTCAAAAATTCTGGAAAGTTATAATAAAAGCATTGGACTGATGAAAATCATGGGTATATGTAGTATTTGTAAGTGTTATGATGAGTTATGTTGGTTATTATGTGTAAATATGAAAGTTTCTTAGAAATCAAAAAGGGTTGAAAAATTAGATTTTGGTGAAAATGGAACATGAAATTCAATTGACCATATCTCTTATTATATTTCGAATTTTTGAGTGTGGTCAAGTTCTAGAGTTTGATCTATGAGTTTTCTAACTTATCCAAGTGGAATCACTGGAAAAGGTGTTGTAGATTTTCGTGTGGACTGATTTTAGCAAAGGAGTCAAAAATTGCAAAGTACCAAAAAGCTACTGCCCAGAAATTTAAAAGGGAATTTTTGGCCACTTAGTTTGTGAAATAAATTCCAGCCTTTTGGGACATGAAAATATATGGTATAAAGTATCTCCTGTCCAAAAATGAGCTCATTCCAACTTAAAATGAGCAAGTTATGACTATTTCAATATTTAGATTTTTCCGACGAAAAACGCTATAACCGGAGTTCTATAACTCCGATGACCATGAAATTTAAACTGGAAGATCATGTTAACATGTGTAAGATCCTGCCAAGATTTGGGATTTTTTGGAGTTAAACTTGAGGTAGCTAATTTCTTAAGGAATTAATTAAAAATTGATTTTTGAAAAATACTTAAGGGAGTTGAAAAATTATAAAAAAAGTATATGTTTAATATGGGCCTATATTCTGCTAAATTCCAGAAAAAAATATTTTTGGGACTGATTTGGTATTTTTCATGAAAATAAACTAGTTATGAGTAAATGAATTAATTATGTTATGTGTAGTAACAAAATTGGAAAGTAGGATTTTATGACTTGAAAATCCTATATAAGGTATATGTAGATTTTTGATAAGGGATTTGATCATTGGTGATGAAATCTTATGAGTATGACATTGTTGAATGATTAAATACATTATTTGGTAAAGTGTAAACAATTGAAATAAATTATTTATAAGTTTAAGAAGTGATTAAAATATTATTATAATATTAATAATATTAGATTATGAGTTTATTAAGTGATTGATAATATTTGGATAAATTTAAAGTCTTTAATATTTATCCTTGATTTCGTTTGATTAATGCTTAAATCATTGTCATCATCCTCATACTTATAATATGATGAAAGTCATCTTTGGCTTACGTGCAAAGATAGACCGTTGACTATTGGTTTTACATTTGTATATCTTTGGCTTACGTGCAAAGATGGACTGTTGATTATTGGTTTTACAGTTGTATATCTTTGGCTTACGTGTAAAGAAGGACTGTTGATTATTGGTTTTACAGTTGTATATCTTTGGCATACGTGCAAAGATGAACTATTGATTGATGAGTATCTTTGTCTTATGTTTATAGATGAACTGTTTATTGGTATGATTATGACCAGGGATCATTCGGTATAATCATGACCCGTAATGTTATAGAGGATGTGGTAAAAGTTCTCATTGGCCCGTAGTGCATTGATGGACAGTTATTGGTATGATTATAACCAGGAATTATTCGGTATAATCATGACCATTGATGATTACATGAATATCCTTGGCCGTAGTGCAGGGATGATTTGATGATGTGGATTATTTATTAAGCCGAGTCTCAGCGATAAAATATTGATTATACACTTTTAATTTGTAAAAGATAGTAGATATCATGCTCTACTTTACTCTTCTAAAATACAGTTGTATGTCTTTGACCTGTAGTGCAAAGATGAATTGTTAATGAATATCTTTGGCCGTAGTGCAAAGATGAATTTATTAGTATGATTATGAACAGGAATTGTGATTTGGTATAACCATGATTTTTGATGTTTCAGGTGAAGATAGGTAATGAAAATTATCTTCATCCTGGGTGCGAAGAGGAATTTAGAGTCACAATTATGATTATGAGTTATTCATATGATTGTGGACAGGAATTGTTGATTGATGTTACAGGGATAAAACATTATTTTTGGACTTTTAACATGGAGAATATAATAGACCTGATGGTCTATTTGACTCTTCTAATGGATTGCTCGTTCCGCTGCAACTATGGTTGAAAAGTGTTATCATCTACCATATGTTCTAAATCTCTAATTTATTATTGACGAAGGCTATTGATAATTTAATTATCTTTAGTCATGATATTCTTTACTAGGCTATTTGTGCTCACCCAATTCCTTTCAGGTAATAAGAGTGTTGTCGGGTCGAGCGGGGATAACAGGGAAATAAAACGGTGGTCTATAGCTGTTGAGGTTCTTCCTAAATAGTATGGAAATAATTTTGTTAAGAACTTTAGATAAGTGTGTCATATTGTATACGTCATTTGATATTTAATTTTTGGTGAACCGAATAGGGTGAGGTGAACCCAACTTTGGAAGGGTGTTTTGCCACTATCATACAAAATGTCTAATGACATACAACCTCGTGTTATCATAAGACAGGGTTGTGCACATCCACTTGCTGAGTATATCTACGAGCACTACCTATATAATCTTGGAGTTTATTTGAAATGTAATTTTCACTTGGAGACAACAGAGATAATTATATGTCAAGAGAAGACTCACCATTGGAAAGAAGATGATAGTAATCTTATGGTTTTTCTTTGGGGACTTTTGGGGTCAACCAAGGATAATTCTGTGGACATATGATATCTATCATAACCTAGACGCATGGCCTCCCATGTACGAAGGTTTTCTTGAGTATTTTCCAAAGATTTTAATTTTTAAAACAATTATTGACTGTACCTTTATGTAAGGTACCATTGTAAGGTCTTGTGGTCAAGGCACCACGAGAGTTATATATATTTGTATTAAAACTCACAGCTTATCTGTTGTCGTACTCTGCAGACAGTTCAACAGTTGTATAAATGAAGTTTATATTTAATTTTTATAGTGTGATATCTGGCAACTCAGAATGGGTCGTGTGGACCTATTTTGGGGGCGGCACATAGTTTACCTACAACAACAGTTATCAAGCAAGTATTGACATGACTCCATTTGAGGCATTGTATGGAAGAAAGTGTCGTTCTCCAGTATACTGGGATAAGGTGGGTGAAGCAACGTTGTTGGGACCGGAGTTGGTACGTATGATCCGATAATATATAAAAACCTCACAAGATCGACAAAAGAGTTATGCTGATCTTCATCGAAAGGACGTGGCATTCAATAATGGAGATCATGTGTTGTTGCGTGTTGCTCCATGGAAAGGAGTTACAAGATTTGAAAAGAGAGGAAAGCTCAATCCTCGATTCATTGGCCCATTTGAAATCCTTGATCGAGTAGGAACTGTGGCCTATAGACTCGCCTTACCACCAAGTATATCTCGTGTTCATAACGTTTTTCACATATATGTTATGTAAATATATGAAAAACCCGAACCACATTTTTGAATTAGAACAGGACGAGATAGCGGAAGATTTAACGTATGAAGAGGTACCTGTTAAAATCTTGGATAAGAAGGATCATATTCTACGCTCCAAGGTTATACCTCAAGTTAAAGTTTTGTGGAGAAACCACGATGTGGAGGAAATAACCTGGGAGTTAGAATCTGAAATGAAGTCAAGGTATCCTCACCTCTTCGACATACCAGGTACGTACCCTAATTTCGAGGACAAAATTTCATAAAGAAGGGGAGGTTGTAAGACCCCAAGTTTTATGAATAAAGATTAAATTTTCTCGATAAATATTTTTGAATATTATGGTGTGGATTTGATATAATGTTATAGTTGTGAGTATTATTTACAAATTTTGCAAAGTAAGCAAGTGGTTATATAATATTCGATTGGTCGGGGAATATTCGTTTTAACAAGGAATATTCGTACGACGACACAATCATTGGTGGACCCTACAACGGAAGTATTATCGTAGTTAGAAAACGACAGAATTATATTTTTATAAAAATAATGGCGAAAGTTTTACCGTTAAACTATTGAACTACCCGGTAGTAAAAGTACAGTAATACGCGTGGTTGCATAGTAGCACACGGTATTGATTATTGATGCTTACGTGAGAAGTCACTCAGTTATATTCAATTATTACTACAGTAATTGCTGCATCATATCTGTCATATTATTGATTCAATTATTGTCATAGTAACATCTACATAATATTTTATATATTATTAAATCAATAATTGAGACGACAAAGTTATTCATATTATTATTTGCAATATTGACAATTACTAGAAGTTCTGTCAAAGAGAGGTTTGGTCACCTAATTGCGCGTCAATAAGGAGAAATCCTTATCGAAAAGCCCCTCTTTCCTGGGAACGACCTAGTTATTAAATATTGTGAGTTATAATATTAATGATGAATAAGTTCGTGTTGATTAAAGATGAAATTGATAGGTCCATTGTGTTGAGATTATTAATGTTAGTGGAAATCGACATTTATTTCGATAATAATTAATGTCTAGAGGTTATACTGACCAATCGGGTAATTCACCGGATAAATGAGCAATTAATTGCTATTAATTCACATGCTTATAACTGTGTGTTTACATGTGTGTACTATTGATTCACATGATTTACTATTAGAGGAGTTGGTGCAAGATTGATAATATTTGCATGACTAAATTAAAAATAGAGGTATAGATGAAGGTACTATACTGTAATTAGTTTTTTCACATGATTATACTATTAAGTCACATGAATGAACTATTAATTCACATTATTTACTATTATGGGAGGTGGTGCAAGTTTGATAATACTTGCAGGACTAAATTAAAAATGAAAAAAAAGAGGAAGGTATTATACTGTAATATTTCGAGCCCCAAAACGTGCAATTATCGAAACTATATTTTTTTATAAATAGAAGCTCATTCTTCTTTCATTCTCACCAATTCACTAAGTCTCACAAGAGCAATTATTATAGAGAGAAAAGCTATAGAGAGAGAATCTATAGAGAGAAAGAAGAGGAGAAGTCTGCTACCTCACTATTATAATATCCAGTCTTCTTCTGAGGTAAGGGATATTATATTTTTCAGTATTCGTAGAAATAATATTTTCTTCAATACTCTATAGTACGTGAGTAATATTATTTCGTTTCATATTCTTGATTATACCCTCATTCTGTTAAAGTATTGCTTCTATACTCCATGAAATTAGTAGAATATCCTTGATATTTGCGCTTCATCCAGTATCTTTTCATGAAAATATTATTATTAGTTTTCTTGATAATTATTGATCTTTTCATACTGGAATACTATTCATGAGTTACTATTTACGGGTTACTATTCACCCATTTACTATTCACTCAAATATTATTCACTCGGGTATTCAGGGTACTTTTCATGCCGGAGTACTATTCACGAGTTACTATTCGCCCAATTACTATCCACTCAAATATTATTTACTCGGGTATTTGGGGCACTTTTCATGTCGGGGTACTATTCACGAGGTACTATTCTTGAAATACTATTCATGGGGTACTATTCACCCGAAAAATATATTTCTTTTCTGTCCAAATTATTTTTGATACATGAATATTATTCTTGAATTTTACTCCACAAAGCAGTATCATGTTGACAATTTGGATATTTTTAAACTCTGGATAAATTTAAAGTCTTTAAAATTTATCCTTGATTTTGTTTGATTAATGCTTATATCATTGTCATCATCCTCATGTTTATATTGTGATGAAAGTCATCTTTGGCTTACGTGCATAGATGGACTGTTGATTGGGACGATTATGACCATGGATCATTCGGTATAATCGTGACCCGTAATATTACAAAGGATGTGGTAAAAGTCCTCAGTGGCCTGTAGTGTATTGATGGACAATTGCTGGTATGATTATGACCAGGGATTATTCGGTATAATCATGACCATTGATAATTACATGAATATCCTTGGCCCGTAGTGCAGGGATGATTCGATGATGTGGTTTATTTATTAAGTTGAGTCTCAGCGATAAAATTGATGAAAATCTTTTTAAATCATAGAAGATAGTAGATATCATGCTCTACTTGACTCTTCTAATGGATTACTTGTTCCGCTGCAGTTAAACTTGATGTTTATTGTATTTTATCAGTTTAACACTGTTGAAGGCTAATGATAATTTATTCTACATTATCTTAGTCATAATATTTCTTACTGGGCTAGTTGAGTTCACCCTTTTTGCTTTCATTGTTCTCTTTAGGAAATGAGAACGTAGCCGGGACTAGTCGGGGAACGGAGTGATGGTCCGAGATGGTTGTTTTAGTAGTCCTCACTATTTAGTATGATAATAAATGTAATGAGGATTGAATTTGAGTTTGGATACTGTCTAGAAGACAATATTCCTGTCAAAACCCTCAGTTATGTTTTGTCGTATTTTACACGACAGTTGTTTAATTAAGTTTGTATTTGAATTATGTACCCTGTATTTGGCGACTCAAGATGGGTGATGTATACCTATTTTAGGGGCGTCACAAAAACCATTCCCAGAAATGATCAAGCACGGAGAAATGGTAGAAATGGGATTGAATTCTGGGAAGATACAAGACCTCGCCGCTTTAAAAGCCGTGGCTGAGCATATCCAATCTGGAAGTTATGGGAACAACCCCCGGAGGGTCCATAAGAAGAAAGAAGAGGATGTCTCCTTGATACTGCAAGGACAAAAAGGCAATCAGAACTTGCCCATTCAAAGGAGAAACTACTCCTCTTTTCAAGCACAGTCTTCAAATCCTCCCTTGCCAAAGAGTTGAGAAGTCAGACGCTCAAGAGTGTTCACACCCTTAGGGGACTCATTCGAAAACATTTTCAAACTTCTGACAGCTCAGAAGAAAATCACTCATCTCCTTCCACCAGCCAATCCAAGTAGAAAGGGCTTCAATACAAGCAAGAAGTGTGCTTACCATTTTGGAGCTCCAGGCCACGACACTCAGGATTGTTGGGCCCTCAAGCATAAGATCCAAGACTTAATAGACAGCGGTGAGATCGTGTAGCCAAGCCCGAACAACCACATGTTCAAGATAACCCTCTCCCCCAACACAAGGAAGAGGATGTTAACATGAACAATAGAGGCAGTGGAGAGAGCTCCAAGTACCTCAAATACGTGGGTGGTTCTTCCCAAACCAGCAAGGATAATTTCGACAAGTGGGATTATTCAGAATTCCAGTTCATGATGGAACGAGAGTTAAAGTCTCTTGACGAACAGGTCAATCAACTGGCAGAACTGGTGATACATCAACACCAAGTCACACGACAGTTGTTCAGTCAGGAGCATGCTAGTCACCTTTCTCTTATCACAAAGACTCCACCATTCACCCCAGAAAGTGAAACCTTGGAGGAAAAGCTTGTCAGAAAAGAGCTAAAGCCTGTTGGGACTTTGCCAACAAAAGGGAGCTCACCTATGTAGGCTAACTGATGGTAGAAATATTACAGATGCTGATTAATGAGGGAAAGATCACATCACTACTACCTCCAGTCAATCCGCGCTAAAAAAGATTTGATGCTACTGGAGTATGTCAATACCACTCCCATTCTCGCAGTCACAACACTGAAGAATGCTGAGCACTTCGTCATCTCATCCAAAATATGATTGACAGCGGTAACCTGCAAATGGCAGACGATGACACCGTATCACTTGAGAGTGGGAGCACATTTCCTCCAGGATCACAAAGATGGAAGGAAATCATAGCAGTTATATCCTCTAAGGGAGATTTGGTTGCCACATCATTTACAATTCAATCCATCATGCTCAAATGAGTTGAAAACCCTTTGAAGGTGGCTCCACCAGCACCACTCATATTGCCATTCAGGTCATAATATTTTATAACCAGCCTTAAGAAAGTTCCATGGAACTATGGAAAGGTTGAAGGATCAACATCAAACACAACTGTTGCGGTATCCAAAGAAAATTCGCTATATCTCCCTCAACGAGTGATGAAGTCAGTCATCAGATCTAAAGGGAAAGTGCCTAAGGAGAAAATTGAAGAATTCCTCCGTAAGATGGGACACAGTGAAGCCAAGGTGGTGCAAAGCTTGAAAGAAGCACCGTAACAGATATCTATTCTGGACTTGGTATTATCTTCGGAAGATCATCAGAAGGTCTTACTGAAAATATTAGAAGAAGCCCACTTGCCAAAGATAGTGGATGTAGAAAAGTTTCATCATCTGGTAGATCACATCTTCAATAACAATGTGATATCTTTCACCAATGATGACATACCTCCCGAAGGGATGGGTCATTGCAAGCCACTGCACATAGCAGTGATGTCTTCCAGATATGTGGTCAGAGGAGTGCTAATAGATGCAGGACCATCCCTAAACATCTTCCACTATGCCACATTGGAAAGAATGAAGATCAATCTCAATTGGATTCGAAGCAACTATACAATCATCAAAGCCTTTGATGGATCTCGACGAAATGCTGTCGGAGAGATTGAATTACCAGTGGAAACTGGTCCACATATATTCTACATATCTTTCCAAGTGCTCAAAATCACTACATGATATATGTGACGCCCCCAAAATAAGTATACAACACCCATTCTGAGTCGTCAAAATACATGGTACAAAAACAACTACAACTTTATAACATAAAAACTGTGAGTTTAAATACAAATATTGTCATCTAGACAATATCCACACTCAAATAAGTCCTCATTATAATTATTGATACATTATTTTACAAAAATGGTGAGGACTACTAAAACGACTTTCTAGAACCTTCATTCCATACCCTGACTAGTACTCGCTACATTCTCACCTCCTGAGAAGAAAAATGGAACAAAAAAGAAAATGGTGAGTTAAACTAGCCCAGTAAAGAATATTATGACTAAGATAATATAGAACAAATTATCGTTAGTCTTCAACAGGGAAAAATTTAATAGAATACAATAGACAACGAGTTTTAAATCAATATTCGCAGCGAAAATAATAATTCATTAGAAGAGTTAAGTAGAGAATAAAATCTACTATCTTCTATATATGAATTTAAAAGTTCATCGTCGATATTTTATCCCTGTAACATTAATCAATATATATCTGGAATCAAATGTTCATCTTTGCACTACAGGCTAAAGATATTCATCAGTTGGTCATGTTCATCTAAACATCTGTTTATCTTTGCACTACGGGCCAAAGATACTCATCAGAAATCATTCATCTTTGCACAACAGGCCAAAGATATTCAGTAATATCATCATTTAGGACTAAGGATGATGAAAAATATTTTAAAAGAAACGAATCCAGTGAAACAAAATAACAAATATTAAGGATTCGTATTTCGGTTTATCCATGTCCAAAAATACCTCATAAGTAATCATAGTGGAGTAAAATTTAAGAATGATCAAAATATGGATACAATCAAAGCTAGTATCCATAATAGATATCTTGGACAAAAATAAAAATTTAATTTTTTCGGTGAATAGTACTATATTCGTGAATAGTACCGTATACGTGAATAGTATCGTATACGTGAATAGTAACCCCGACACAAAAAGTTTTAAATTTATTAAAAAATTCAGATCAATATTTCGGCATAATGATATTGAAAGAAATAATATCATTTATAAAAAAAATAACATCCTTTACCTCGAAAAGACAGTACTTCTGACTGGAATACTGGATATAGAGCTGAAGGAAACTTGCACCGTATAGAAACACTCAAAGTCTTAAAATACTCACAAGAATACGCTTGATAATATAGAGAGAGAAAGAGAGAGAAAAATTTAGTTTCTGGTGTGATTTTCAATTCTAACCTAAGCACCCTATTTATAGGAAAATGATTAGAACACCAAAGTAGAAAATTTAATAAAATAATAATATATAATTAAATTTTCTTATGCCCACTTTGAATTCTCTAGCTTTAGCACTTTGCACATGTTTAATGAGGCCACAAAGTATATAAAAAAAATTTATTAATAAAAATAAATAAAACTTCCAAAAATCAATTATTTCGGAACTTCAAAATTTCAATAATTCATAATAAATAGCTCTTTTGTCACAAAAATTCAAACCACATGTGTTTTTCATAGGAAATTTCATTATCTACAAATTTGCAGAAGAAAGTTTTTCCAAATTCCAAACAGAAATTGACTGAAATCCACAAACGGACGATTTTACAGGCTATAATCAAATTTCAGTCAAGAAATGGGCCTACAGACATGTTTAATATGTTTTAAACAACTTTTGCAATAAAAATACTTTTCCTCCTCATATACTCATATATCCCACATTCATTGTAAAAATATCATCATTATTATATTATAATAATATAATAAAATATTATTTTATCAAAAAAGATAAAATATCAATTTTCAACAATTGTCACTTTAAAAATTTTTTCATCTATATCCACATAAAATAAATATTTTTCTCATCATATAAATCAATAATTAATTATTCACAAATAATATTACAGAATCACAATACTGACAATCTGGCAGTTCTCAAAAAAGAGGGGGCTTTCCAATAAGGATTTCTCCTTACTAGCGCGCAATTAGGTGACCAAATCTCTCCTTAGACAGGACTTTCTAGATATTATCAATAATGTTATCTAATAATATTATTCAGATAATATGAATTATTGCTTCGATAATGGAAAATACTGTGTAATGACAATTATTGAAACAATAGTAATATAAAATATCAATGTAGCAATTATTGAATCAATAAAATAAAATACTGAACAGTAATTACTGTAACAATTATTGAGTAGTGTCTTCTTACGTAAGAATCAATAATTGGTGCAATACCGTGTGCTACTGTGCAACAACGCGTATTACTGTGTTTTAACCACCGGGTATTCCAACAGTATTAACGGTAACAACTACGCCGTTATTTATAAACAACTTATACTTATCGTTTTCTTCATCCAATCACTTTCTGTTATGGGGCCCACAAAAGACTGCGCCGTCGTACGAATATTCCACGACCAAACGAATATTTTCCGACAACAATGAATATTTTATAACCACTTGCTTATTTAAAATATTTGCGCATTTTACCCATAACTAACCTCATCAATCAATTTAACCCTTACTATTTCAAAATAATAAATAGAGGAAATTAAATTTCATTTATTAATAATTTGGGGTCTTACAACCTCCCCTCCTTATGAAATTTCGTCCTCGAAATTGACGTACGTACCTGTTTTTCGAAAAGATGAGGATACCTCGCTTTCATTTCCGTTTCCAACTCCCAGGTCATTTCCTTAATAGCATGGTTCCTCCAAAAAACTTTAACTTGTGGTATGACCTTTGTGCGTAGGACATGCTCTTTCCTATCCAAGATCTTGACAGGTACCTCCTCGTACGTTAAGTCTTCAGCTATCTCGTCTGGTTCTAACTCAATGACGTGGTTTGGGTCTTTCACATATTTACGAAGCACAGATATATGAAAAACATTATGAACATGAGACATACTTGGAGGTAACGCGAGTCTATAGGCCACATTTCCTACTCGGTCAAGAATCTGAAATGGACCAATAAATCATGGATTGAGCTTTCCTCTCTTCCCAAATCTTGTAACTCCCTTCCATGGAGCCACACGCAACAATACATGATCCCCAATACTAAATTTCACGTCCTTTCGATGAAGATCCACATAACTCTTTTGTCGATCCTGTGCCGTTTGTATACGTTGTCAAATCATTTGGATATTTTTCGTAGTCATACGTACCAACTCGGGTCCCAACAATGTTGCTTCTCCCACCTCATCCCAACATATTGGAGAGCGACACTTTCGTCCATATAATGGTTCAAATGGAGCCACACCTATACTTGCCTGATAACTGTTGTTGTAAGAGAATTCCACTAATGATAGGTATTTATCCCAACTCCCTTTGAAATCTAGGACACAAAGTCTTAATAGATCTTCAAGAGTTTGAATAGTCCTCTCTGATTACCTGTCCGTTTGGGGATGGTATGCCGAACTGAATCGTAAATTCGTGCCCATAGATTTTTGCAAGCTAATCCAAAATCGTGAAGTGAATCTTGGGTCACGATCCGAAACTATGGATACTGGCATGCCATGCAATCTCACAATCTCATCTACGTACATACGAGCAAGACGTTCAAGGGAATAAGTCTCCCGTATCGGCAAGAAATGAGCAGACTTGGTTAATCTATCAGCAATAACCCAAATAGCATTTATGCCTTGAGAAACTGTGGGAAGACCCTTAACAAAATCTATGGTAATGTGTTCCCACTTCCATTTCGGAATCTCAAGTGGTTGCAATGGGCCCTTAGGCACTTGATGCTCCGCCTTTACACGTTAACAAGTTAAACACCTCGAGATAAACTTTGCAATCTCTCTCTTCATATTGTTCCACCAAAATGTATATCGAAGATCACGATACATTTTGGTACTTCCAGGATGGATTGCAAATGGTGTATTGTGTGCCTCCATCATGATCTTGTACTTCAAATCAGAATCATTAGGAACACAAAGTCTGGAGTGGACTCGAAGTATTCCTTCTTCATCGATTTTTGCTTCTGGAATAGCACCTTCTTGCACTTTCTTCTTCATACGCACCAGCTCCGGGTTGCATGAGAACACATCCTAGCCCTTTGCCTGAAGCATCGCTGTAGATAACAAATCCATCCGAACCAGATGGTATGGTCAAAACAGGTGCCGAAATGAGTCTCCTCTTAAGCTCTTAGAAACTCTTCTCACATTCCTCGCTCCATACGAATTTGATATCTTTCCGAGTCAGCTGAGTTAATGGAGTAGCGATTCGAGAAAATCCTTCCACGAATCTCTGATAATAACCAGCTAAGCCTAAAAAGCTACGTACTTCGGTCATCGACTTCGGTTGTTCCCAACTTTGTATTGCTTCAATCTTCACCGGGTCAACAGATACTCCATGTTTTGACACCACGTGCCCAAGGAATGCTACTTCCTCAAGCCAGAACTCGCATTTCTTCAACTTGGCATATAACTTATTTTCACGAAGCCTTTGGAGTACCAGCTTCAAATGGTGCTCATGATCTTCACGAATTTTGGAATATATGAGGATGTCATCAATAAAAATAACAACGAACTGATCCAAATATTCCCTGAATACTCGGTTCATCATATCCATGAAAGCCGCAGGAGCATTAGTCAATCCAAAAGACATGACTAAGAATTCATAATGCCTGTACCGAGTTCTAAAGACAGTCTTTGGAATATCCTCAGTTCTAATCTTCAGCTGATGATATCCAGAACGAAGATCGATTTTTGAAAAGAATTATGCTCCTTGTAACTGGTCAAACAGGTCATCAATACGAGGTAGCAAATACCTATTCTTGATAGTGACATGATTTAATTCCCGGTAGTCGATACAAAGTCGCATACTCCCGTCTTTCTTCTTTACGAATAAAATAGGAGCACCCCAAGGAGATGTACTAGGACGAATGAAACCAATGTCCAACAACTCCTGTAATTGGACATTTAACTCCTGAAGTTTAATAGGAGCCATTCGATATGGGATTTTAGAAATGGGCTTTGTACCAGGTTCAAGATCTATAAAGAATTCAACTTCACGTTCTGGGAGTAGACCGAAAAGTTCTTCAGGAAATACGTCAGGAAGTCAATAACAACAGGAATATTATTTAAATATGACGTGTCTTTATTCAAATCCATAACATGGGCTAAGAAAGCTTGACATCCGTTTTTTAATAAACGAATAGCTTTATGACTTGATATAACAGTGATTGATTTTAATGGCTTAGTTGCTTGAATTCGCACAACAGGTTGCTTAGGAATATGAAAACTAATAACCTTATGAAAATAATCAATTTTGGCATGATGAGTAGTTAACCAATCAATCCTTAAAATCACGTCAAATTTCAAGTATCTTTAAAGAGATAAGGTCAACAAGTAAGGTGATGGTGCCAACTTGGATCAAACAATATTTATAAACAGTGGATGTGATGAAAGTTTCTCCTAACGGAGTCTCTACAGATAAATCAAAGTCTAATTTCTCCGGAGTCAAGTTTAAACGTTGAGCACAAGCAAGAGAAATAAATGAATAGGTAGCACCGGTATCTAGTAAGGTATAAACTTCTCATGAATTTATGATTAGCTTACCCATGATCACCTCGTTTGGGTTCCTCACATGTTGACCAGTCACGACAAACGCTCTTCCAGGAACTGTTGACTTTAACTTTTCTGGGACAGCCTTTTGAGTCACCATCCCCGCAGGACTTGGTTTTGCTATAGTGCAATCTCGAGCGATATGTCATTCCTTTCCACAGTTATAACATACCTTAAACTGTTGTGGGCAGTTTGGGCTGATATGTCCTTCTTTTCTGCACTTATAGCATATGACCGGTGGTCGTTCTCCTCCCTTAGAACCAGTTGCTGCTGGTGCTGACGTCTTCGTATTGTCATTGTTGAATCTCCTCTTTTTAAAATATCCTCCCGACTCGCTTCTTCTACTCTCATAGCCATGATTACCACTAGAGTGGTTGCCGCTCTTGTCCGTATTTTTCTTTCTCTACTGGTTATCGTTGTTCTGATGACTGCTGTCACCGGTATGATCCTGGTTGTGGTCCCTCGGTTAAACGTACTCGTTATCTCGCTCTAATAATTGAGCCCTGTTGACAACATCTGAATAGAGAGAAAATTTATGTGAAATGAGATATTGACGTATGCCGGGTTTCAAACCTCTCAGAAACATTCGTGTCATACGTTCCTCATTCTCCACCAAATGAGGTGTAAACCTGGACAACTCTGCAAATATCGCCTCGTACTGGGACACCGTCATGTTATTATGCTTCAGTCTAATAAACTCTACCTCCTTCATATGACGAATACTTTCAAGAAAGTACTTGTCATTGAACAGTTTCTGAAACATTTCCCAAGACATGCTAAGTGCGGCTGGATGGGTACGCTTTATAGATTCCCACCAATAATCTGCCTCATTACGGAACATAAAGGTGGCGAATGGAACCTTCTGTTCTTCCGTGCATCCCAAGACATCGAATATCTTGGTAATTTATTTGACCCACGCCTCCGCCTTAATCGGATCCGGCTTTCCCCAAAATTTTGGTGGTCCCAACTCCTTGAACTGCTTGCTGTGACAAACCGTGAATTGCTATCATTTCCTCCTGTATTTTGAACACGAGTCTCCCTCGTCTGATTCTGCATGAACTGCAAAAAGCTTCTAAACATCCCATCGTTCATCATTTGCTCAGTGGTGTTGTTCACAGGAGGAACATTGCTAGCCTGTTGCACGTTCTCCTCGTTGGTGAGTACAGGCGTCTCCACGGTTTCGTTTACTCCACTGTTAACATTCTTAGTTGCCATTCTTAAATACTGCCATAAAATAAGGGTTAATTAAACAAATTAACAAATCACATAATACCCCTATATTATGACTGACCAACAAATAAGCTTAGGTATGACACACTAGCGAAAGATTTACTCGTCTCTCCCCTCCTAATACTATTTCCCGATCTCCGCCAGAGACCATATCCCTAAGCTCTGATACCAACTGTGACGCCCCCAAAATAGGTATACAACACCCATTCTGAGTCGTCAAAATACATGGTACAAAAATAACTACAACTTTATAACATAAAAACTGTGAGTTTAAATACAAATATTGTCATCTAGACAATATCCACACTCAAATAAGTCCTCATTATAATTATTGATATATTATTTTATAAAAATGGTGAGGACTACTAAAACGACTTTCTAGAACCTTCATTCCATACCCCGACTAGTACTCGCTACATTCTCGCCTCCTGAGAAGAAAAATGGAACAAAAAGGAAAAGGGTGAGCTCAACTAGCCCAGTAAAGAATATTATGACTAAGATAATATAGAATAAATTATCGTTAGTCTTCAACAGGGAAAAATTTAATAGAATACAATAGACAACGAGTTTTAAATCAATATTCGCAGCGGAAATGATAATTCATTAGAAGAGTTAAGTAGAGAATGAAATCTACTATCTTCTATATATGAATTTAAAGTTCATCGTCGATTTTTTATCCCTGTAACATCAATCAATATTTATCTGGAATCAAATATTCATCTTTGCACTACAGGCCAAAGATATTCATCAGTTGGTCATGTTCATCAAAAAACATGTTCATCTTTGCACTACGGGCCAAAGATACTCATCAGAAATCATTCATCTTTGCACTACAGGCCAAAGATATTCAATAATATCATCATTTAGGACTGAGGATGATGAAAAATATTTTAAAGGAAACGAATCTAGTGAAACAAAATAACAAATATTAAGGATTCGTATTTCGATTTATCCATGTCCAAAAATACCTCATAAGTAATCATAGTGGAGTAAAATTCAAGAATGATCAAAACATGGATACAATCAAAGCTAGTATCCATAATAGATATCTTGGACAAAAATAAAAATTTAATTTTTTCGGTGAATAGTGCCGTATTCGTGAATAGTGTCGTATACGTGAATAGTAACCCCGACATAAAAAGTTCCAAATTTGATAAAAAATTCAGATCAATATTTCAGAATAATGATATTGAAAGAAATAATATCATTTATAAAAAAAATAACATCCCTTACCTCGAAAAGACAGTACTTCTGACTGGAATACTGGATATAGAGCTGAAGGGAACTTGCACCGTATAGCAACACTCAAAGTCTTAAAATACTCACAAGAATACGCTCGATAATATAGAGAGAGAAAACTTTAGTTTCTAGTGTGATTTTCAATTCTAACCTCAGCACCCTATTTATAGAAAAATGCTTAGAACACCAAAGCAGAAAATTTAATAAAATGTTAATATATAATTAAATTTTCTTACGCCCACTTTGAATTCTCTAGCTTCAGCACTTTGCACATGTTTAATGAGGCCACAAAGTATTAAAAACGTTTTTATTAATAAAAATAAATAAAACTTCCAAAAATTAATTATTTCGAAACTTCAGAACTTCAATAATTCATAATAAATAGCCCTTTTATCAGAAAAATTTGAATCACATGTCTTTTCCATAAGAAATTTCATTATCTACAACTTTGCAGAAGAAAGGTTTTCTAAATTCCAAACAGAAATTGACCAAAATCTATAAACGGGCGATTCTACAGGCTATAATCAAATTTCAGTCAAGAAATGGGCCCACAGACATGTTTAACATGTTTTTAACAATTTTTGCAACAAAAATACTTTTTCTCCTCATATAATCGTATATCCCACATTTATTGTAAAAATATCATCATTATTATATTATAATAATATAATAAAATATTATTTTATTAGAAAAGATAAAATATCGATTTTCAACAATTGTCACTTTAAAAATTTTCTCCATCTATATCCACATAAAATGAATATTTTTCTCATCATATAAATCAATAATTAATTATTCACAAATAATATTACAGAATCACAATACTGACAATAAGGCAGTTCCCAAAAAAGAGGGGGCTTTCCAATAAGGATTTCTCCTTACTGGCGCGCAATTAGGTGACCAAACCTCTCCTTAGACAGAACTTTCTAGACATTGTCAATAATATTATCTAATAATATTATTCAGATAATGTGAATTATTGCTTCGATAATGGAAAATACTGTGTAATGATAATTATTGAAACAATAGTAATATAAAATATCAACGTAGCAATTATTGAATCAATAAAATAAAATACTGAACAGTAATTACTGTAACAATTATTGAGTAGTGCCTTCTTACGTAAAAATCAATAATTGGTGCAATACTTTGTGCTACTGTGCAACAACGCGTATTACTGTGTTTTAACCACCAGGTATTCTAACAGTATTAACGGTAACAACTACGCCGTTATTTATAAATAACTTATACTTGTCGTTTTCTTCATCCAATCACTTTCTGTTATGGGGCCTACAAAAGACTGCGCCGTCGTACGAATATTCCCCGACAGGAAGAATATTCCACGACCAAACGACTATTTCCCGACAACAATGAATATTTTATAACCACTTGCTTATTTAAAATATTTGTGCATTTTACCCATAACTAACCTCATTAATCAATTCAACCCTTACTATTTCAAAATAATAAATAGAGGAAATTAAATTTTATTTATTAATAATTTGGGGTCTTACAATATAATTTACTGTTGGAAAAACCTTGGATCCATATGGCGGGAGCCGTCCCATCCACTCTTCATCAACAACTCAAGTACATCATCAATAATAATCTGATCACTGTCAATGCTGAACCAGAGTATCCTGTCCAAAGTGATATACCTCTAATCAGTTTCAATGAACAAGTTGAACCTGTCAGCTTCTAAGCCCTTGAGGTGAGCAACACCAGCTATCAACCCATCAGTGCTCTAGCTCTAAAACCCAGAGTTTTTGCCGAGGTAATGTCGGCCAGTCAAGAGATGATATCCTTGGGTTTCCAACCAGGACAAGGGTTAGGAAAGAATCAACAAGGAATCAAATGTCCAATTTATGTTCCCAACCAAACAGGAAAGGCCGGACTAGGCTACTCCTCTAGGTCCATTCACAGGAACCCACACAAGCATACACCGATTCATTCATTTACAAGCTTGTTGCCTAAACCTACAGATGCAGATTCTGTACGATATAGGTTAATGGGAAAGAAGTCCTGATTCCAGACCCCGACATTGAGGAAAGGAATCAAAGGCGCAAACAAGACATAAAGAGACATTTTTCAAACATGCGTGTCCTGATCCATACAGAGGGTATGAACAAGGACATCCTAGATGATGATTGTCCAGATGTCATGGTCATCATTCAAGAGCAGGAGGAAGACAACCGCCCCTTCATCATAGCTGTCCACCAGGACTTGACCCTTGGCAATTAGAGCAGCACTCCTTGCATTTGTCGAAAAGGTAAAAAGGGCAGAAAATCCCTCTGCCCTGTAGATAGCAATAACTGCTTACTTTTGTTACATAGTATTAGCAGTTATTTTTGTCATGCCATGCTAACTCTCTATATGAACAAACATTTTCATATATTAAGTGAAAGTATTTTGTTTCAAGACTCTAAAGCTAGATATGCCTAAACTTGCTGATGGAATGCTAATTCTTCACAAGGACTATAACTTTGATGTAAAGTTGGACTCGGACTTGATGGAGATTGAACAAGAGGGCTATGAGGTGCCTGAGGAGATCAAAGAATGGGTCGAAGACAAACCCAAGCCAAACCTTGATCAAACCACCTCTTTCAATCTTGGAACCTCAGAAAATTCCAAACAAATCTAGATTGACATGGACCTTGCCCCAAGCCAAAGGAATGACATGGTTGCACTATTGACCCAATTCTAGGATGTGTTTGCATGGTCTCATGAAGATATGATTGGTTTGTCAACTAACATTGCCATTCATCGCCTTCCCATTAAAGAGGGATTCAAGCCAGTCAAATAGAAACTTAGGCGATTAAAACATGAGTGGAGTTTGAAAGTCAATGAAGAAATTATGAAACAATTTCAAGCCGACATCATAATGGTATCAACATACCCTGAGTGGCTATCCAACATAGTTCTCGTGCCTAAACCCAGAGGGAAGGTGCGAGTTTGCGTGGATTACAGGGATCTGAACAAAGCTTGCCTCAAAGACAGCTTTTTCGTACCATTCATCCACATACTCATTAATAATACAGCTCAATATGACATGTACTCCTTTGTTGACTGCTTTGCTAGGTATTATCAAATCATAGTTACTGAAGAGGATCATGAGAAGACATCATTCATCACTCCATGGGGACCTTTTGCTATAGACGGTTGTCATTCGGCCTCATTAATGCCAGAGCTACCTATCAGCGAGTTATGATGGCTCTTTTCCATGATTTAATGCACAAAGAGATAGAAGTCTATGTGGATGACATCATTGTCAAGTCCCGAAGGGAAGAAGACCACATAGACCATCTCAAAAATCTCTTCAACCGGCTGTGCAAGTATAACTTGAAGCTAAATCCGGCCAAGTGCGCCTTCGGCGTCAAGTCATGCAAGTTGCTGGGATTCCTAGTAAGCCACAAGGGCATTGAGCTAGATCATGCAAAAATTCAAGTCATTACTGAGATGCCCATACCCTAGATAGAGAGGGAAATAAGGGGATTACTGGGAAGAATCAACTTCATCAGCCGATTCATCTCCCAACTCACAGCAACCTGTGAACCTATCTTCAAGTTGTTAAGGAAGAACTCCTCCAAGAAATGGAACGAAGAGTGTCAAAAAGTCTTCCTTTCCATCAAAGAGCAATTAGTCAAAGCTCCTATCTTGGTACCTCCCAGGGACGGTGTTCCCTTATTTATGTACCTATCAATCAATGACAATGCTATGGTGTGACGACCCCAAAATAGGTCCATTCCATCCAACCTATTCTGAGTCGCCAAATACATGGTACAAAAAATAACTACAACTTTATTACAATAATTGTCGTGCAAAATACAACAACACATATGTTGTGAGTTTTGATACAAATATATATACCAACTGTGACTCTTGACACCAATTTGGGTAGCACGTCACAATGACACCTTACATAAAGGTACAGTCAAAAACTGTTTTAAAAATTAAAATCTTTGAGAAGTGCTCAAGGAAACCTTTGTACATGGGAGGCCATGCGTCTAGGTTATGATAGATATCATATGTCCACAGAATTATCTTTGGTTGACCCAATAGACCATAAAGAAAAATGAGAAGATTACTATCATGCTTTTTCCAATAGTGAGTCTTCTCTTGACATATAACTATCTCTACTGTCTTCAGTTGAAAATTATATTTCAAATAAACTCAAAAATCATATAGGTAGTGGTCATAGATATACTCAGCAAGTGAATGTGTACAACCCTGTCTTATGATAATACGAGGTTGTATGTCATTAGACATCTTGTATGATAGCGGCAAAACACCCTTCCAAAGTTGGGTTCACCTCACCCTATTCGATTAACCAAATATAACTACTAAATGATGTATAAAATACAACACACTTTTCTATACTGTTTATGGAGAACTTCCACCGTTAGAGACCACCGTTCTATTCCCCTGTTACCCCCGCTCGACCCAGCTACACTCTTATTACCTGAAAGAAATTGTGAAGCAAAATGGTGAGCTCAACTAGCCCAGTAAAGAATATCATGACTAAAGATAAATAAATTATCAATAGCCTTCAACAGTAATAAATCAGAGATTTAGAACATATGGTGGATGATAAAAATTTTCAACCATAGTTGTAGCGGAACGAGCAATCCATTAGAAGAGTCAAATAGACCATAAAGTCTATTATCTTCTCCATGTTAAAAATTCACCAACAATGTTTTATCCCTATAACATCAATCAACAGTTCTGGTCCACAATCATATGAATAACTCATAATCATAATTATGGTTCTAAATTCCTCTTCTCATCCAAGACGAATATAATTTTCATCTTTTGTCTTTACCTGAAACATCAAAGATCATGGTTATACCAAATCACATTTTCTGTTCATAATCATACTGATAAATTCATCTTTGCACTACGGGCCAAAGATATTCGTCAATAGTTCACCTTTGCACTACTGGCCAAAGATATTCAACCACAGATCATCTTTGCACTACATTCCAAAGATATTCAACAACAGATCATCTTTACACTACAGGCCAAAGATATTCAACAACAGATCATCTTTGCACTATAGGCCAAAGATATTAATATCTCAAAGAAATATATAATAATTTCTGAATTTATATAAACAATAATTATAACCATGTTGCGCAATTCACCTTTGCACTTAAGCTAAAGATATTCAATTATAAATTCAATGGTCATGATCATACCAGTCAACAATTCAACTTTGCACTACTGGCCAAAGAGAACTCATGGTCACGATCATACCAATAATCTACCCATCTTTACACTCAAGTCAAAGAGAAATTTCTTCACCAGGATTATAAAAATATTTTATATGATAATAAAAATAATATGATCAAAACACGGATTTAATTTCAGGAGTAAAATTCATAAATCAACGATAATTTGGTGAGAAAAAGAAACCAATTTTGTCGTAAATAGTAACACGTAAATAGTAACTCATGAATAGTAACCCCGACATGAAAAAGATAAAAATTTCACAATAAAATCTATACCAATATTTTGGTATAATAATATTGAAAGAATAACATTTCTTAAACTTATAAACAATTTATTTTAATTGTTTACACTTTACTAAATAATATATTTAATCATCCTAAAATGCTAAATTCATAAGATTTCATCACCAATAACCAAAACCCTCATAAAAAATCTGCATATACATCATATAGGATTCTCAAGCCATAAAATCATATTTTCTAATTTTCTTACTTCGCATAACATATTTAATTCATTTACTCATAACTAGTCTATTTTCATGAAAAATACCAAATCAGTCCCAAAAATATTTCTTTTCTGGGATTTAGCAGAATATAGTCCCATATTGAACATATATTTTTCCCGAAATTTTTAAAATTCATTTACTATTTTTCATATGGCCAAAATTACCGAATATATAGACATTTATCATAAACTGTACTTTTATCCAAAAATTTCAAAATTTACATAGTATACTTCTGTTATATACATGTACTCCCAATAAAAATTTTACCAATTTTGGAGTTAACCACAAGGAGTTATAAGGTTTTACTTTTAAAATAGTCTTTTCCCATAAAATTCATAACTCCTAATCTATACATCTAAAAATCGTCATTTTTGGACACAATCTAGAAAACTCATCAAATTATCATTTCAAATTTTTTCAAAATTTTTGAGGGTCGAAAAAATTACGAAACTAAAAAACATAATAACCCTTACAATCCCTTACCTCAAAAGAGCAGTATTTCTAACTAGAATATCAGATGTAAAGCCGAAAGAAACTTGCACTGAGTAGCAACTCTCCAAGTATCTAAATACTCATAAAAATATACTCGATAATATATAGAGAGAAAACTTATGTTTTTGGTGTGATTTTCAATTCTAACATAAGCACCTATTTATAGGAAAATGCTAGAACGCCAAAGAAGACTAGTTTAATAAAATATAATATAATCTTTTCTTTCTTCCTACGCCTCCTCCACCAACCAAGCCAGCCATCTTGGACACAAATTGGCAGCCCACATGTTGAAAACAAAAGTGGGTCCCACCCAATTTTAATAAAAAATTATTTTATTTTTTAAAACTTCAATAATTCATAGAAAATAGCCCGTTTATCAGAAAAATATGAATTTTATGTCCATTCCACACGAAATCAAATTCTCTACAATTTTGTAGCTTTTAATTTTTCTAAATTCTAAATAGAAAATATCCGAAATCCATAAACGGATGATTTTCAACACATCTAAAAATCCATAACAAATCATTCGTTCATTTTTAACGGTTCAAAATTTGTGGATATATACTCAACTTATATATGTATAACATATCTAAAAATCACAACGATCCAACGATCGGATTAAAATTATAACTCACGCAGTAGAGCTTTAAGAACACCGATTTGATCTTTTAATACCTCCAATCCGACAAACTACTGATAAAACACCTTAACATTAATTCCTTCATTATAACCACATAAATAAATCCATCATTTATATTTGCATCAAATAAATATTTACTTATCATATAAATCAATAATTAATTATTCACAATAATATTACAGAATCACAATAATGACAACTAGGCAGTTTCTAAGAAAGAGGGGGTTTCCGATAAGGATTTCTCCTTACTGGCGCGCAATTAGCTGACCAAACCTCTCCTTGACAGAACTTTCTAGACATTGTCAATAATGCTATCCAATAATATTATTCAAATAATATGAATTATTGATCCGATAATAGAAAATACTGTGCATTGACAGTTATTAAAACAACAATTGTAAGACCCCAACTTATTAATGAATAAAATCAAATTTTCTCTAATTATTATTGTGAATAATAAGGTATTAATTTGATATAATATTTTGGTTATGGGTAAAATGTGCAAATTTTGTAAAATAAACAAGTGGTTATAAAATACTCATTGTTGCCGGGGAATATTCGTTTAGTCGTGGAATATTCGTACGACGGCGCAGCTATTTGTGGGCCCCATAACGAAAAATGGTCGGATGAAGATAACGACAAAATTGAGTTTTTATAAATAACGGCGTAGTTGTTACCATTAACAATGTTAAAATACCCGGTGGTTAAAATACAGTAATACGCGTGGTTGCACAGTAGCACACGATTTTGTACAGTATTTTTGAATTATTGATCCTTACGTAAGAATGCACTACTCAATAATTGTTATAGTAGTACGACAACCCCAAAATAGGTCCATTCCATCCAACATATTCTGAGTCGTCAAATACATGGTACAGAAAATAACTACAATTTTATTACAACAATTGTCGTGCAAAACACAACAACACATATACTGTGAGTTTGGATATAAATATATACCAAATGTGACTCATGTCCCAACCGTGGACAACACCTCACAATGACACCTTACATAAAGGTATAGTCAAAAATTATTTTAGAAATTAGAATATTTGGGAAGTGCTCAAGGAAACCTTGGTACATGGGAGGCCATTCTTCTAGGTTGTGATAGATATCATATGGCCACAGAATTATCCTTGGTTGACCCAATATACTCTAAAGAAAAACGAGAAGATTACTATCATATTTTTCCCAATGGTGAGTCTTCTCTTGACTTATCATTATCTCCACTGTCTCTAATTGAGAATTATACTTCAAACAAACACCAAGATTATATAGGTAGTGCTCGTAAATATACTCAGCAAGTGGATGAGCACAATCCTGTCTTATGATGACACGAGGTTGTATGTCATTATACATCTTGTATGATAGTGGCAAAATACCCTTCTAACGTTGGGTTCGCTTCACCCTAGATGATTCACCAAATATAACTACTAAATGATGACCACCGTTCTATTCCCCTGTTACCCCCGCTCGACCCAGCTATACTCTTATTACCTGAAAGAAATTGTGAAACAGAAGGGTGAGCACAACTAGCCCAGTAAAGAATATCATGACTAAAGATAAATAAGTTATCAATAGCCATCAACAGAATTAAATTAGAGATTTAGAACATATGGTAGATGATAAAAATTTCAACCATAGTTGCAGCAGAACGAGCAATCCATTAGAAGAGTCAAATAGACTACAAAGTCTATTATCTTCTCCATGTTAAAAATCCACTAACAATATTTTATCCCTGAAACATCAATCAACAATTCTGGTCCACAATCATATGAATAACTCATAATCATAATTGTAGTTCTAAATTCCTCTTCTCATCCAGGACGAAGATAATTTTCATCACCTATCTTTACCTGAAACATCAAAGATCATGGTTACACCAAATCACAGTTCATATTCATAATCATACTAATAACTTCATCTTTGCACTACGGCCAAAGATATTCATTTGTATCACCAGTTGGTCATGTTCATCTCAATACATGTTCATCTTTACACTACTGGCCAAAGATATTTAACAACATGTCATCTTTGCACTACGGGCCAAAGATATTCATCAACAATTCATATTTGCACTACTGGCCAAAGATATTCAACCACATGTTATCTTTGCACTATGGGCCAAATATATTCATCACCAGTTCATCTTTGCACTACAGGCCAAAGATATTCAACAACAGTTCATATTTGCACTACAGACCAAATATATTCATCAACAGTTCATATTTGTACTATAGGCCAAATATATTAATATCTCAAAGAAATATATAATCATTTCAGAATTTATATAAACAATAATTATAACCATGTTGATCAATTCACCTTTGCACTTAAGCTAAAGATATTCAATTATAAATTCAATGGTCATGATCATACCAGTCAACAATTCAACTTTGCACTACTGGCCAAAGGGAACTCATAGTCATAATCATACCAAAAATCTACCCATCTTTACACTCAAGTCAAAGAGAAATATCATCATTAGGGTTATAAAAATGTTATATATGATAATAAAATCAATATAATCAACATATAGATTTAATCTCAAGAGTAATATTCATAAATCAACTATAATTTGGTCAGAAAAAGAAACTAATTTTGTCGTGAATAGTAACTCGTGAATAGTAACTCATGAATAGTAACTCGTGAATAGTAATTTATGAATAGTAATTCGACATGAAAAAGGTAGAAATTCCACAATAAAATTCATACCAATATTTCGGTATAATGATATTGAAATAATAATATTTCTTAAGCTTATAAACAATTTATTTTAATTGTTTACACTTTACTAAATAATACATTTAATCATCCTAAAATGCCAAACTCATAAGATTTCATTACCAATAACCAAAACCCTCATAAAAAATCCGCATATACCTCATATAGGATTCTCAAGCCATAAAATCCTATTTTCCAATTTTCTTACTTCACATAACATATTTAATTCATTTACTCATAACTAGTCCATTTTCATGAAAAATACCAAATCAGTTCCAAAAATATTTCTTTTCTGGGATTTAGCAGAATATAGTCCCATATTGGACATATAGTTTTTTCAGAATTTTTAAAACTCATTTACCATTTTTCATATGGCCAAAACAGCCGAATATTTAGATATTTATCATAAATTGTAATTTTATCCAAAAATTCTGAAATTCACAGAGTACACTGATATTATATAGATATACTTCCAATAAAAATTTCATCAATTTTGAAGTTAACCACAAGGAGTTATAAGTGGTTACCTTTAAAAATAGTCTTTTCCCGTAAAATTCACAACTCTTAATCTATACATCTAAAAATTACCATTTTTGGACACAATCAATAAAACTCATCAAAATATCATTTCAAATGTTTCCAGAATTTTCTGAAGGTCGGAAGAAGTACGAACTGAAAAACATAATAACCCTTAAAATCCATTACCTCAAAAAAGCAGTACTTCTGACTTGAATATCGAATATAACGCTGAGCAACACTCAAGATATCTAAATACTCATAAAAATATGCTTGATAATATAGAGAGAAAGAAAACTTATTTCTGGTGTGATTTTCAATTCTAACATAAGCACCTATTTATAGGAAAATGCTAGAACGCCAAAGGAGACTAAAATAATAAATATTATTTTTCTTTTCTACACACCAACCATCCAAGACCAGCCATCCAAGCATGCCAATTCTGAAAAAATATAACAGCCCACATGTTATTAACACCAACCAAAGTGGATCCCACCCTATAATTTAATAAAAATTATTTTTTTTTCCGAAACTTCAATAATTTATAGAAAATAGTCCTTTTATCAGAAAATTCGAATCTCGAGACTTATTATAGGAAATTCAATTCTCTACAACTTTACAGAAGAAAGTTTTTCCAAATTCCAAACAGAAATTAATTGAAATACATAAACGGGCGATTTTACAGGCTATAATCAAATTTTAGTCAAGAAATGGGGTCCACCGACACACAAAACATGTGTTAATCATTTAATACAACAAAAATACTCTTCCTCCTAATATACTCATATATCCTACATTCATTGTAAAACTATCACCATTATTATATTATTAAATATAATAATAAATTATGTTATCAGAAAAGATAAAATATCATTTTTCAACAATTGTCACTTAAAAAATTTTCTCCATCTATATCCACATAAAATTAATATTTTTCTCATCATATAAATCAATAATTAATTATTTACAAATAATATTACAGAATCACAGTACTGGCAACCAGGACGTTCCCAGGAAAGATGGGGCTTTCCAATAAGGATTTCTCCTAATTGGCGCACAATTAGATGACCACACCTCTCCTTAGACAGAACTTTCTAGATATTGCCAATAATGCTATCTAATAATATTATTCCAAATAATATAAATTATTGATCTGATAATGGAGATGATGTGTAGTGACAATTATTGAGCGACAATAATATAAAAAAATCAATGCAGCAATTACTG
This sequence comes from Panax notoginseng, assembly GCA_016801055.1. Lineage (NCBI taxonomy): Eukaryota > Viridiplantae > Streptophyta > Magnoliopsida > Apiales > Araliaceae > Panax > Panax notoginseng. The sequence goes on along the minus strand of CM029017.1, from coordinate 169,549,148 downwards.
AATTAATAAAATAAAATATTGAACAGTAATTATTGTAACAATTATTGAGTAGTGCCTTCTTACGTAAGGATCAATAATTCAAAAATACTGTGCAATATCGTGTATTACTGTATTTTAACCACCGGGTATTCCGACAGTGTTAACGGTAACAACTACGCCGTTAATTATAAAAACTCAATTTTGTCGTTATCTTCATCCGACAGTTATTCTGTTATGGGGCCCATAAATGACTGTGTCGTCGTACGAATATTCCGATAAAAAGAATATTCCACGACCAAACGAATATTCCCCGACAACAATGAAATTTTATAGCCACTTGCGTTTTTTGAAAAAAAAATTCATATATCACCTTAACTTTAACTTTTATCAATTTAACCATTTACTGAATAGTAATTATAAGAAAAATTGAATACTTTTATTTCATAAAATTCGGGGTCTTACAACTGTTCAATATTTTATTTTATTGATTCAATAATTACTGCGTTGATATTTTATATTATTGTTGTTTCAATAATTGTTACTGTACAGTATTTCCCATTATCAGATCAATAATTCATATTATTTGAATAATATTATTAGATAGTATTATTGACAATGTCTAGAAAGTTCTGTCTAAGGAGAGGTTTGGTCACCTAATTGCGTGCCAGTAAGGAGAAATCCTTATTGGAAAGCCTCCTCTTTCTTGGGAACGACCTGGTTGTCATAATTGTGATTCTGTAATATTATTTATGAATAATTAATTATTGATTTATATGATAAGGAAAATTTTATTTGATGTGGATATAAATGATGTATTTATTTATGTGGTTATTATTGAAGGAATTAATGTTGAGGTGTTTTATCAGTATTTCTGTCGGAATGGAGGTATTAAAAAAATCAAATCAGTATTATTCAAATATATTGCGTGAGTTATAATTTTTAATCTGACTGTTGGATCGTTGTGATTTTTGGATATGTTATACATATATAAGTTGAGTATATGTCCACAAATTTTGAACCGTTAAAAATATAACGTATGATTTGTTATGAATTTTAAGAGGTGACTGATTCAGAAATTAGGTTTATAAATAATTTTGGTGAAAAAATCCTAGAATTGAGTGGGCCCCACTTGTGGTTGGTGAAGAAATGTACTGAATTTTATTTTAAATGTGGTGGGTGGCAATAGTAGCAGGTAAAGCCATCTGGTTGCAGGTCAAATCTGCTTCGGCGTGCTAACATTTTTCTATAAATAGAGGGCTAAGTTAGAATTGAAAAACACACCAGAAACATAAGATTTCTCTCTTTCTCTCTCTATATTATGAAACATATTTTGTGAGTATTTAGATACTTTGAGAGTTGCTATTCAGTGCAAGTTTTCTTCGGCTTTACATTCCAGTCAGAAATACTGTTTTTTGAGGTAAGGGATAGTAAGGGATTTTAAGGGTTATTATGTTTTTTTCAATTCGTAATTCTTCTGACCTTCAGAAAATTCTGGAAAAATTTGAAATAATATTTTGATGAGTTTTATTGATTGTGTCCAAAAATAATAATTTTTGGATGTATAGATTAAGAGTTATGAATTTTATGAGAAAAGACTATTTTAAAAGTAACCGCTTATAACTCCTTGTGGTTAACTCCAAAATTGATGAAATTTTTATTAGAAGTATATCTATATAATATCAATGTACTCTGTGAATTTCGAAATTTTTGGATAAAAGTACAATTTATGATAAATGTCTAAATATTCGGCGGTTTTGGCCATATGAAAAATAGTAAATGGGTTTTGAAAATTCTGAGAAAAATATATGTTTACTATGGGACTATATTATGCTAAATCCCAGAAAAGAAATATTTGTTCTTTTATCACACTGGATTTATTTTCTTTAAGATATTTTTCATCATCCTCAGTCCTAAATGATGATATTACTGAATATCTTTGGCCTGTAGTGCAAAGATGAATGATTACCTGATGAATATCCTTGGCCCGTAGTGCAAAGATGAACAGGTGTTGAGATGAACAAGACCAACTGAGTATTATTCTTGAATTCTACTCTACAAAGTAGTATCATATTGATAATTTGGATGTTATTGATTTTTGGATAAATTAAATTAAAAATATTTAAAATTTATCCTTGAACTTGTTTAATTGAATTATTATATCATTGTTATCATCCTCGTGTTTATATTCTATTGAAAGTCATTTGTGGCCTGTTGTAGTGCATAGATGGATTGGTATAATTATGACCAGGGATTTTTCGGTATAATTATGACCGTAATATTACAAATGATGTGATAAAAGTCCTCATTGGCCGTAGTGCATTGATGGACAATTTTTGGTATGATTATGACCATGGATTCTCTTCGGCCAAGGGTGCAAAGATGAATAGTTTTATGGCATGATCATGACGTTGATGAAAATACGATTATCTTTGGTCCGTAGTGCAGGGATGATTCGATGATGTGGATTATTTATTAAGCTGAATCTCAGCAATAAAATTGATGATAAATCTTTTAAATCATAGAAGATAGTAGGTTTTATGCTCTACTTGACTCTTCTAATGGATTGCTTTTTCCGCTGCAGTTATTGATCTAAAACTTGTTGTCTATTATATTTTATCAGATTTTTCCTTGTTGAAGACTAATGATAATTTGTTATACATTATCTTAGTCATAATATTTCTTACTGGGCTAGTTGAGCTCACCCTTTCTTTCACCGTTCTATTCAGGAATTGAGAATATAGCTGGGACTAGTCGGGGAATGGATTGACGGTCCAGATGGTTGCATTAATAGTCCTCACTATTCCGTGAAATAGTGTGATAATTGTAATGAGGACTCCTTTTGAGTTTGTATACTCTCTAGTAGACAATATTTGTATTCAAACTCACAGTATATGTGTTGTCGTATTCTGCACGACAATTGTATTACTGAAGTTGTATTTGTTTCTGTACCATGTATTTGGCGACTCTCAGAATGAGTGATGTATACCTATTTTAGGGGCGTCATAGTTGGTATCAAAGCTTAGAGATATGATCCTTGGCTGAGATGTGAGACTAGAACTAGGAGGGGAGAGACGCGGGGAATTCCTTCGCTAGTGTGACCTGACTAAGTTTATTTGGTATTTGTTTGGTCGGTTAGAATATAGGGATAATATGTTGCATGTCAATTAACCCTTGTTTTGTGACAGTTTTTGAAAATGACATCCGAGAATGTTGAGAATAGCAATGGAGCACAGGAGACCGTTGAGTCACCACAGATCAATACTCAGGATAATGTGCATTAGGAAGGCAACAATCCTCAGGTGAACAACGACACCGACCAAATGACGAATGACGGTACGTTTAGGAACTTTTTAGAATTCATGCAACACCAAACGAGAGAGACTCATGTTCATAATGCAGGTGGAAACACTGGCAACCCACGGTTGGTCACCGCTAAGCAGTTTAAGGAGCTAGGACCACCGGAGTTTTTGGGAAAGTCAGAACCACTTAAGGCAGAGACATGGATAAAGCAGAACACCAAGATATTTGATATCTTGGAATGCTCAGAGGAGCAAAAGGTTCTATTCGCCACCTTTATGTTGCGTGAAGAAGCAGATTATTGGTGGGAATCTGTAAAATGTACCAAGCCTGACGCACTCAATGTAAGACCCCGAATTTTATGAAATAAAAGTATTCAATTTTTCTTATAATTACAATTCAGTAAATGGTTAAATTGATAAAAAGTTAAAGTTATGGGTGAAATGTAAAAATTTTTCAAAATAAGCAAGTTGTTATAAAAATATACATTTTTGTCGGTGAATATTCGTGTGGACGTGGAATATTCTTTCAGCCGGAGAATATTCGTACGACGGCGCAGCTATTTGTGGGCTCCATAACGAAAAACAATTGGATGAAGATAACGATAAAAATTGAGTTTTTATAAATAACGGCGTAGTTGTTATCGTTAACACTGTTGGAATACCCGGTGGGTTAAAATACAGTAATACGCGTGGTTGCACAGTAGCACACGAAATTGAACAGTATTTTAGAATTATTGATTCTTACGAAGGAAGGCGCTACTCAATAATTGTTTCAGTAGTTATTGTTCAATATTTTATTTTATAATTCAATAATTGCTGCGTTGATATTTTATATTTTTGTTGTTTCAATAATTGTTGCTGCAGTATTTTTATTATCAGATCAATAATTCATATTATTTAGATAATATTATTAGATAAACATTATTGGCAATGTCTAGAAAGTTTTGTCTAAGGAGAGGTTTGATCAACCTAATTGCGCGCCGGTAAGGAGAAATTCTTATTGGAAAGCCCCTCTTTCCTGGAAACGGCCTTGATTGTCATAAATGTGATTCTATAATATTATTTGTGAATAATTAATTATTGATTCATATGATAAGGAAATATTTATTTTATGTGGATATAAATGAGGGATATATTTTTGTGGTTAAAAAAGAAGGAGTTAATATTGAGGTATTTTATCTGTATTTTTGTCGGAACGGAGGTATTGAAAATCAAATTAGGGTTTTTTGAGATATTTTGCGGGGGTTATAATTTTTAATCGACCGTTGGATCGTAGTAATTTTTAGATATGTTTTACATATATAAGTTAAGTATATGTCCAAAAATTTTTGAACGTTAAAAATGAACGTTATGATTTGTTATGAATTTTACGAGATGACTGGTTCAGAAATTATTGAATTTTCCGAGTTAATCATTTTGGTGGAAAAATTCTAGAATTGGTGGGCCCCACTCTTGGTTGGTGAAGAAATGTGCTGAATATTTATTTCAAATGAGGTGTTGTGGCAATAGTAGCAGATAAAGCCATCTGGTTGCAGGTCAAGTCTACTTCGGCGTGCTAACATTTTCCTATAAATAGAGGGCTAAGTTAGAATTGAAAAACACACCAGAAACATAAGCTTTTCTCTTTCTCTCTCTATATTATGAAGCATATTTTGTGAGTATTTAGATACTTTGAGAGTTGCTATTCAGTGCAAGTTTCCTTCGGCTTTACATTCCAGTCAGAAATACTGCACTTTTGAGGTAAGGGATAGTAAGGGTTTTAGGGTTATTATATATTTTTTTAGTTCGTAATTCTTCTGACCTTCAGAAAAAATTCTGGAAAAATTTAAAATGATATTTTGATGAGTTTTATTGATTTGTGTCCAAAAATGGTAATTTTTGGATGTATAGATTAAGAGTTATGAATTTTATGAGAAAAGACTATTTTAAAAGTAACCGCTTATAACTCATTGTGGTTAACTCTAAAATTGATAAAATTTTTACTAGAAGTATATCTATATAATATCAGTGTACTCTGTGAATTTCGGAATTTTTGGATAAAAGTACAATTTATGATAAATGTCAAAATATTCGGCGGTTTTGGCCATATGAAAAATAGTAAATGAGTTTTGAAAATTCTGAGAAAAATATATGTTCACTATGGGATTATTTATGCTAAATCCCAAAAAAAAATATTTTTGGAACTGATTTGGTATTTTTCATGAAAATAGTCTAATTATGAGTAACTGAATTAAATATGTTTTGTGAAGTAAAAAAATTAAAAATAGGATTTTATGGCTTGAGAATCCTATATGATGTATATGCAGATTTTTGATGAGGGTTTTTGGTTATTGGTGATGAAATTTTATGAGTTTGGCATTTTAGGAAGATTAAATTCATTATTAGTAAAGTGTAAACAATTAAAATAAATTGTTTATAGCTTAAGAAATATTATTCTTTCAATATCATTATACAAAATATTGATATGTTTTTATTGTGGAATTTCTACTTTTTTCATGTCTGGGTTACTATTCATGAGTTACTATTCACGAGTTACTATTCATGAGTTACTATTCATGAGTTACTATTCACGAGTTACCATTCACGATAAAATTAGTTTGTTTTTTCTGACCAAATTATAGTTGATTTATGAATATTACTCTTGAGATTAAATCTATATGTTGATTATATTGATTTTATTATCATATATACATTTTTATAACCTATGATGATATTCTCTTTCACTTGAGTGTAAAGATGGGTAGATTATTGGTACGATCATGACTAGGGTTCTCTTTGGGCAGTAGTGGAAAAGTTGAATTGTGACTGGTGTGATCATGACTATTGATTTATAATTGAATATCTTTAACTTAAGTGCAAAATTTGAATTGATCAAAATGGTTATAATTAT
>CM029017.1:169467216-169542880 GCA_016801055.1 Panax notoginseng | reverse complement strand
CATAGATGGACTGTTGATTGGGACGATTATCCCATGGATCATTCGGTATAATCGTGACCCGTAATATTCCAAAGGATGTGGTAAAAGTCCTCAGTGGCCTGTAGTGTATTGATGGACAATTGCTGTATTATTATGACCAGGGATTATTCGGTATAATCATGACCATTGATAATTACATGAATATCCTTGGCCCGTAGTGCAGGGATGATTCGATGATGTGGTTTATTTATTAAGTTGAGTCTCAGCGATAAAATTGATGAAAATCTTTTTAAATCATAGAAGATAGTAGATATCATGCTCTACTTGACTCTTCTAATGGATTACTTGTTCCGCTGCAGTTAAACTTGATGTTTATTGTATTTTATCAGTTTAACACTGTTGAAGGCTAATGATAATTTATTCTACATTATCTTAGTCATAATATTTCTTACTGGGCTAGTTGAGTTCACCCTTTTTGCTTTCATTGTTCTCTTTAGGAAATGAGAACGTAGCCGGGACTAGTCGGGAACGGAGTGATGGTCCGAGATGGTTGTTTTAGTAGTCCTCACTATTTAGTATGATAATAAATGTAATGAGGATTGAATTTGAGTTTGGATACTGTCTAGAAGACAATATTCCTGTCAAAACCCTCAGTTATGTTTTGTCATATTTTACACGATAGTTGTTTAATTAAGTTTGTATTTGAATTATGTACCATGTATTTGGCGACTCAAGATGGGTGATGTATACCTATTTTGGGGCGTCACAAAAACCATTCCCAGAAATGATCAAGCACGGAGAAATGGTAGAAATGGGATTGAATTCTGGGAAGATACAAGACCTCGCCGCTTTAAAAGCCGTGGCTGAGCATATCCAATCTGGAAGTTATGGGAACAACCCCCGGAGGGTCCATAAGAAGAAAGAAGAGGATGTCTCCTTGATACTGCAAGGACAAAAAGGCAATCAGAACTTGCCATTCAAAGGAGAAACTACTCCTCTTTTCAAGCACAGTCTTCAAATCCTCCCTTGCCAAAGAGTTGAGAAGTCAGACGCTCAAGAGTGTTCACACCCTTAGGGGACTCATTCGAAAACATTTTTCAAACTTCTGACAGCTCAGAAGAAAATCACTCATCTCCTTCCACCAGCCAATCCAAGTAGAAAGGGCTTCAATACAAGCAAGAAGTGTGCTTACCATTTTGGAGCTCCAGGCCACGACACTCAGGATTGTTGGGCCCTCAAGCATAAGATCCAAGACTTAATAGACAGCGGTGAGATCGTGTAGCCAAGCCCGAACAACCACATGTTCAAGATAACCCTCTCCCCCAACACAAGGAAGAGGATGTTAACATGAACAATAGAGGCAGTGAGAGAGCTCCAAGTACCTCAAATACGTGGGTGGTTCTTCCCAAACTAGCAAGGATAATTTCGACAAGTGGGATTATTCAGAATTCCAGTTCATGATGGAACGAGAGTTAAAGTCTCTTGACGAACAGGTCAATCAACTGGCAGAACTGGTGATACATCAACACCAAGTCACACGACAGTTGTTCAGTCAGGAGCATGCTAGTCACCTTTCTCTTATCACAAAGACTCCACCATTCACCCAAGAAAGTGAAACCTTAGAGGAAAAGCTTGTCAGAAAAGAGCTAAAGCCTGTTGGGACTTTGCCAACAAAAGGGAGTTCACCTATGTAGGCTAACTGATGGTAGAAATATTGCAGATGCTGATTAATGAGGGAAAGATCACATCACTACTACCTCCAGTCAATCCGCGCTAAAAAAGATTTGATGCTACTGGAGTATGTCAATACCACTCCCATTCTCGCAGTCACAACACTGAAGAATGCTGAGCACTTCGTCATCTCATCCAAAATATGATTGACAGCGGTAACCTGCAAATGGCAGACGATGACACCGTATCACTTGAGAGTGGGAGCACATTTCCTCCAGGATCACAAAGATGGAAGGAAATCATAGCAGTTATATCCTCTAAGGGAGATTTGGTTGCCACATCATTTACAATTCAATCCATCATGCTCAAATGAGTTGAAAACCCTTTGAAGGTGGCTCCACCAGCACCACTCATATTGCCATTCAGGTCATAATATTTTATAACCAGCCTTAAGAAAGTTCCATGGAACTATGGAAAGGTTGAAGGATCAACATCAAACACAACTGTTGCGGTATCCAAAGAAAATTCGCTATATCTCCCTCAACGAGTGATGAAGTCAGTCATCAGATCTAAAGGGAAAGTGCCTAAGGAGAAAATTGAAGAATTCCTCCGTAAGATGGGACACAGTGAAGCCAAGGTGGTGCAAAGCTTGAAAGAAGCACCGTAACAGATATCTATTCTGGACTTGGTATTATCTTCGGAAGATCATCAGAAGGTCTTACTGAAAATATTAGAAGAAGCCCACTTGCCAAAGATAGTGGATGTAGAAAAGTTTCATCATCTGGTAGATCACATCTTCAATAACAATGTGATATCTTTCACCAATGATGACATACCTCCCGAAGGGATGGGTCATTGCAAGCCACTGCACATAGCAGTGATGTCTTCCAGATATGTGGTCGGAGGAGTGCTAATAGATGCAGGACCATCCCTAAACATCTTCCACTATGCCACATTGGAAAGAATGAAGATCAATCTCAATCGGATTCGAAGCAACTATACAATCATCAAAGCCTTTGATGGATCTCGACGAAATGCTGTCGGAGAGATTGAATTACCAGTGGAAACTGGTCCACATATATTCTACATATCTTTCCAAGTGCTCAAAATCACTACATGATATATGTGACGCCCCCAAAATAGTATACAACACCCATTCTGAGTCGTCAAAATACATGGTACAAAAACAACTACAACTTTATAACATAAAAACTGTGAGTTTAAATATAAATATTGTCATCTAGACAATATCCACACTCAAATAAGTCCTCATTACAATTATTGATACATTATTTTACAAAAATGGTGAGGACTACTAAAACGACTTTCTAGAACCTTCATTCCATACCCTGACTAGTACTCGCTACATTCTCACCTCCTGAGAAGAAAAATGGAACAAAAAAGAAAATGGTGAGCTAAACTAGCCCAGTAAAGAATATTATGACTAAGATAATATAGAACAAATTATCGTTAGTCTTCAACAGGGAAAAATTTAATAGAATACAACAGACAACGAGTTTTAAATCAATATTCGCAGTGAAAATAATAATTCATTAGAAGAGTTAAGTAGAGAATAAAATCTACTATCTTCTATATATGAATTTAAAAGTTCATCGTCGATATTTTATCCCTATAACATTAATCAATATATATCTGGAATCAAATGTTCATCTTTGCACTACAGGCTAAAGATATTCATCAGTTGGTCATGTTCATCTAAACATCTGCTTATCTTTGCACTACGGGCCAAAGATACTCATCAGAAATCATTCATCTTTGCACAACAGGCCAAAGATATTCAGTAATATCATCATTTAGGACTAAGGATGATGAAAAATATTTTAAAAGAAACGAATCCAGTGAAACAAAATAACAAATATTAAGGATTCGTATTTCGGTTTATCCATGTCCAAAAATACCTCATAAGTAATCATAGTGGAGTAAAATTTAAGAATGATCAAAATATGGATACAATCAAAGCTAGTATCCATAATAGATATCTTGGACAAAAATAAAAATTTAATTTTTTCGGTGAATAGTACTGTATTCGTGAATAGTGCCGTATACGTGAATAGTATCGTATACGTGAATAGTAACCCCGACACAAAAAGTTTTAAATTTATTAAAAAATTCAGATCAATATTTCGGCATAATGATATTGAAAGAAATAATATCATTTATAAAAAAAATAACATCCTTTACCTCGAAAAGACAGTACTTCTGACTGGAATACTGGATATAGAGCTGAAGGAAACTTGCACCGTATAGAAACACTCAAAGTCTTAAAATACTCACAAGAATACGCTTGATAATATAGAGAGAGAAAGAGAGAGAAAAATTTAGTTTCTGGTGTGATTTTCAATTCTAACCTAAGCACCCTATTTATAGGAAAATGATTAGAACACCAAAGTAGAAAATTTAATAAAATAATAATATATAATTAAATTTTCTTATGCCCACTTTGAATTCTCTAGATTTAGCACTTTGCACATGTTTAATGAGGCCACAAAGTATATAAAAAAAATTTATTAATAAAAATAAATAAAACTTCCAAAAATCAATTATTTCGGAACTTCAAAATTTCAATAATTCATAATAAATAGCTCTTTTGTCACAAAAATTCAAACCACATGTGTTTTTCATAGGAAATTTCATTATCTACAAATTTGCAGAAGAAAGTTTTTCCAAATTCCAAACAGAAATTGACCGAAATCCACAAACGGACGATTTTACAGGCTATAATCAAATTTCAGTCAAGAAATGGGCCTACAGATATGTTTAATATGTTTTAAACAACTTTGCAATAAAAATACTTTTCCTCCTCATATACTCATATATCCCGCATTCATTGTAAAAATATCATCATTATTATATTATAATAATATAATAAAATATTATTTTATCAAAAAAGATAAAATATCAATTTTCAACAATTGTCACTTTAAAAATTTTTTTCATCTATATCCACATAAAATAAATATTTTTCTCATCATATAAATCAATAATTAATTATTCACAAATAATATTACAGAATCACAATACTGACAATCTGGCAGTTCTCAAAAAAGAGGAGGCTTTCCAATAAGGATTTCTCCTTACTAGCGCGCAATTAGGTGACCAAATCTCTCCTTAGACAGGACTTTCTAGATATTATCAATAATGTTATCTAATAATATTATTCAGATAATATGAATTATTGCTTCGATAATGGAAAATACTGTGTAATGACAATTATTGAAACAATAGTAATATAAAATATCAATGTAGCAATTATTGAATCAATAAAATAAAATACTGAACAGTAATTACTGTAACAATTATTGAGTAGTGTCTTCTTACGTAAGAATCAATAATTGGTGCAATACCGTGTGCTACTGTGCAACAACGCGTATTACTGTGTTTTAAACCACCGGGTATTCCAACAGTATTAACGGTAACAACTACGCCGTTATTTATAAACAACTTATACTTATCGTTTTCTTCATCCAATCACTTTCTGTTATGGGGCCCACAAAAGACTGCGCCGTCGTACGAATATTCCACGACCAAACGAATATTTTCCGACAACAATGAATATTTTATAACCACTTGCTTATTTAAAATATTTGCGCATTTTACCCATAACTAACCTCATCAATCAATTTAACCCTTACTATTTCAAAATAATAAATAGAGAAAATTAAATTTCATTTATTAATAATTTGGGGTCTTACAACCTCCCCTCCTTATGAAATTTCGTCCTCGAAATTGACGTACGTACCTAGTTTTTCGAAAAGATGAGGATACCTCGCTTTCATTTCCGTTTCCAACTCCCAGGTCATTTCCTTAATAGCATGGTTCCTCCAAAAAACTTTAACTTGTGGTATGACCTTTGTGCGTAGGACATGCTCTTTCCTATCCAAGATCTTGACAGGTACCTCCTCGTACGTTAAGTCTTCAGCTATCTCGTCTGGTTCTAACTCAATGACGTGGTTTGGGTCTTTCACATATTTACGAAGCACAGATATATGAAAAACATTATGAACATGAGACATACTTGGAGGTAACGCGAGTCTATAGGCCACATTTCCTACTCGGTCAAGAATCTGAAATGGACCAATAAATCATGGATTGAGCTTTCCTCTCTTTCCAAATCTTGTAACTCCCTTCCATGGAGCCACACGCAACAATACATTATCCCCAATACTAAATTTCACGTCCTTTTGATGAAGATCCACATAACTCTTTTGTCGATCCTGTGCCGTTTGTATACGTTGTCAAATCATTTGGATATTTTTCGTAGTCATACGTACCAACTCGGGTCCCAACAATGTTGCTTCTCCCACCTCATCCCAACATATTGGAGAGCGACACTTTCGTCCATATAATGGTTCAAATGGAGCCACACCTATACTTGCTTGATAACTGTTGTTGTAAGAGAATTCCACTAATGATAGGTATTTATCCCAACTCCCTTTGAAATCTAGGACACAAAGTCTTAATAGATCTTCAAGAGTTTGAATAGTCCTCTCTAATTACCTGTCCGTTTGGGGATGGTATGCCGAACTGAATCGTAAATTCGTGCCCATAGATTTTTGCAAGCTAATCCAAAATCGTGAAGTGAATCTTGGGTCACGATCCGAAACTATGGATACTGGCATGCCATGCAATCTCACAATCTCATCTACGTACATACGAGCAAGACGTTCAAGGGAATAAGTCTCCCGTATCGGCAAGAAATGAGCAGACTTGGTTAATCTATCAGCAATAACCCAAATAGCATTTATGCCTTGAGAAACTGTGGGAAGACCCTTAACAAAATCTATGGTAATGTGTTCCCACTTCCATTTCGGAATCTCAAGTGGTTGCAATGGGCCCTTAGGCACTTGATGCTCCGCCTTTACACGTTAACAAGTTAAACACCTCGAGATAAACTTTGCAATCTCTCTCTTCATATTGTTCCACCAAAATGTATATCGAAGATCACGATACATTTTGGTACTTCCAGGATGGATTGCAAATGGTGTATTGTGTGCCTCCATCATGATCTTGTACTTCAAATCAGAATCATTAGGAACACAAAGTCTGGAGTGGACTCGAAGTATTCCTTCTTCATCGATTTTTGCTTCTGGAATAGCACCTTCTTGCACTTTCTTCTTCATACGCACCAGCTCCGGGTTGCATGAGAACACATCCTAGCCCTTTGCCTGAAGCATCGCTGTAGATAACAAATCCATCCGAACCAGATGGTATGGTCAAAACAGGTGCCGAAATGAGTCTCCTCTTAAGCTCTTAGAAACTCTTCTCACATTCCTCGCTCCATACGAATTTGATATCTTTCCGAGTCAGCTGAGTTAATGGAGTAGCGATTCGAGAAAATCCTTCCACGAATCTCTGATAATAACCAGCTAAGCCTAAAAAGCTACGTACTTCGGTCATCGACTTCGGTTGTTCCCAACTTTGTATTGCTTCAATCTTCACCGGGTCAACAGATACTCCATGTTTTGACACCACGTGCCCAAGGAATGCTACTTCCTCAAGCCAGAACTCGCATTTCTTCAACTTGGCATATAACTTGTTTTCACGAAGCCTTTGGAGTACCAGCTTCAAATGGTGCTCATGATCTTCACGAATTTTGGAATATATGAGGATGTTATCAATAAAAATAACAACGAACTGATCCAAATATTCCCTGAATACTCGGTTCATCATATCCATGAAAGCCGCAGGAGCATTAGTCAATCCAAAAGACATGACTAAGAATTCATAATGCCTGTACCGAGTTCTAAAGACAGTCTTTGGAATATCCTCAGTTCTAATCTTCAGCTGATGATATCCAGAACGAAGATCGATTTTTGAAAAGAATTATGCTCCTTGTAACTGGTCAAACAGGTCATCAATACGAGGTAGCAAATACATATTCTTGATAGTGACATGATTTAATTCCCGGTAGTCGATACAAAGTCGCATACTCCCGTCCTTCTTCTTTACGAATAAAATAGGAGCACCCCAAGGAGATGTACTAGGACGAATGAAACCAATGTCCAACAACTCCTGTAATTGGACATTTAACTCCTGAAGTTTAATAGGAGCCATTCGATATGGGATTTTAGAAATGGGCTTTGTACCAGGTTCAAGATCTATAAAGAATTCAACTTCACGTTCTGGGGGTAGACCGGAAAGTTCTTCAGGAAATACGTCAGGAAGTCAATAACAACAGGAATATTATTTAAATATGACGTGTCTTTATTCAAATCCATAACATGGGCTAAGAAAGCTTGACATCCGTTTTTTAATAAACGAATAGCTTTATGACTTGATATAACAGTGATTGATTTTAATGGCTTAGTTGCTTGAATTCGCACAACAGGTTGCTTAGGAATATGAAAACTAATAACCTTAGAAAATAATCAATTTTGGCATGATGAGTAGTTAACCAATCAATCCTTAAAATCACGTCAAATTTCAAGTATCTTTAAAGAGATAAGGTCAACAAGTAAGGTGATGGTGCCAACTTGGATCAAACAATATTTATAAACAGTGGATGTGATGAAAGTTTCTCCTAACGGAGTCTCTACAGATAAATCAAAGTCTAATTTCTCCGGAGTCAAGTTTAAACGTTGAGCACAAGCAAGAGAAATAAATGAATAGGTAGCACCGGTATCTAGTAAGGTATAAACTTCTCATGAATTTATGATTAGCTTACCCATGATCACCTCGTTTGGGTTCCTCACATGTTGACCAGTCACGACAAACGCTCTTCCAGGAACTGTTGACTTTAACTTTTCTGGGACAGCCTTTTGAGTCACCATCCCCGCAGGACTTGGTTTTGCTATAGTGCAATCTCGAGCGATATGTCATTCCTTTCCACAGTTATAACATACCTTAAACTGTTGTGGGCAGTTTGGGCTGATATGTCCTTCTTTTCTGCACTTATAGCATATGACCGGTGGTCGTTCTCCTCCCTTAGAACCAGTTGCTGCTGGTGCTGACGTCTTCGTATTGTCATTGTTGAATCTCCTCTTTTTAAAATATCCTCCCGACTCGCTTCTTCTACTCTCATATCCATGATTACCACTAGAGTGGTTGCCGCTCTTGTCCGTATTTTTCTTTCTCTACTGGTTATCGTTGTTCTGATGACTGCTGTCACCGGTATGATCCTGGTTGTGGTCCCTCGGTTAAACGTACTCGTTATCTCGCTCTAATAATTGAGCCCTGTTGACAACATCTGAATAGAGAGAAAATTTATGTGAAATGAGATATTGACGTATGCCGGGTTTCAAACCTCTCAGAAACATTCGTGTCATACGTTCCTCATTCTCCACCAAATGAGGTGTAAACCTGGACAACTCTGCAAATATCGCCTCGTACTGGGACACCGTCATGTTATTATGCTTCAGTCTAATAAACTCTACCTCCTTCATATGACGAATACTTTCAAGAAAGTACTTGTCATTGAACAGTTTCTGAAACATTTCCCAAGACATGCTAAGTGCGGCTGGATGGGTACGCTTTATAGATTCCCACCAATAATCTGCCTCATTACGGAACATAAAGGTGGCGAATGGAACCTTCTGTTCTTCCGTGCATCCCAAGACATCGAATATCTTGGTAATTTATTTGACCCACGCCTCCGCCTTAATCGGATCCGGCTTTCCCCAAAATTTTGGTGGTCCCAACTCCTTGAACTGCTTGGCTGTGACAAACCGTGAATTGCTATCATTTCCTCCTGTATTTTGAACACGAGTCTCCCTCGTCTGATTCTGCATGAACTGCAAAAAGCTTCTAAACATCCCATCGTTCATCATTTGCTCAGTGGTGTTGTTCACAGGAGGAACATTGCCAGCCTGTTGCACGTTCTCCTCGTTGGTGAGTACAGGCGTCTCCACGGTTTCGTTTACTCCACTGTTAACATTCTTAGTTGCCATTCTTAAATACTGCCATAAAATAAGGGTTAATTAAACAAATTAACAAATCACATAATACCCCTATATTATGACTGACCAACAAATAAGCTTAGGTATGACACACTAGCGAATGATTTACTCGTCTCTCCCCTCCTAATACTATTTCCCGATCTCCGCCAGAGACCATATCCCTAAGCTCTGATACCAACTGTGACGCCCCCAAAATAGGTATACAACACCCATTCTGAGTCGTCAAAATACATGGTACAAAAACAACTACAACTTTATAACATAAAAACTGTGAGTTTAAATACAAATATTGTCATCTAGACAATATCCACACTCAAATAAGTCCTCATTATAATTATTGATATATTATTTTATAAAAATGGTGAGGACTACTAAAACGACTTTCTAGAACCTTCATTCCATACCCCGACTAGTACTCGCTACATTCTCGCCTCCTGAGAAGAAAAATGGAACAAAAAGGAAAAGGGTTAGCTCAACTAGCCCAGTAAAGAATATTATGACTAAGATAATATAGAATAAATTATCGTTAGTCTTCAACAGGGAAAAATTTAATAGAATACAATAGACAACGAGTTTTAAATCAATATTCGCAGCGGAAATAATAATTCATTAGAAGAGTTAAGTAGAGAATGAAATCTACTATCTTCTATATATGAATTTAAAGTTCATCGTCGATTTTTTATCCCTGTAACATCAATCAATATTTATCTGGAATCAAATATTCATCTTTGCACTACAGGCCAAAGATATTCATCAGTTGTTCATGTTCATCTAAACACATGTTCATCTTTGCACTACGGGCCAAAGATACTCATCAGAAATCATTCATCTTTGCACTACAGGCCAAAGATATTCAATAATATCATCATTTAGGACTGAGGATGATGAAAAATATTTTAAAGGAAACGAATCTAGTGAAACAAAATAACAAATATTAAGGATTCGTATTTCGATTTATCCATGTCCAAAAATACCTCATAAGTAATCATAGTGGAGTAAAATTCAAGAATGATCAAAACATGGATACAATCAAAGCTAGTATCCATAATAGATATCTTGGACAAAAATAAAAATTTAATTTTTTCGGTGAATAGTGCCGTATTCGTGAATAGTGTCGTATACGTGAATAGTAACCCCGACATAAAAAGTTCCAAATTTGATAAAAAATTCAGATCAATATTTCAGAATAATGATATTGAAAGAAATAATATCATTTATAAAAAAAATAACATCCCTTACCTCGAAAAGACAGTACTTCTGACTGGAATACTGGATATAGAGCTGACGGGAACTTGCACCGTATAGCAACACTCAAAGTCTTAAAATACTCACAAGAATACGCTCGATAATATAGAGAGAGAAAGAGAGAGAAAACTTTAGTTTCTAGTGTGATTTTCAATTCTAACCTAAGCACCCTATTTATAGAAAAATGCTTAGAACACCAAAGCAGAAAATTTAATAAAATGTTAATATATAATTAAATTTTCTTACGCCCACTTTGAATTCTCTAGCTTCAGCACTTTGCACATGTTTAATGAGGCCACAAAGTATTAAAAACGTTTTTATTAATAAAAATAAATAAAACTTCCAAAAATTAATTATTTCGAAACTTCAGAACTTCAATAATTCATAATAAATAGCCATTTTGTCAGAAAAATTTGAATCACATGTCTTTTCCATAAGAAATTTCATTATCTACAACTTTGCAGAAGAAAGTTTTTCTAAATTCCAAACAGAAATTGACCAAAATCTATAAACGGGCGATTCTACAGGCTATAATCAAATTTCAGTCAAGAAATGGGCCCACAGACATGTTTAACATGTTTTTAACAATTTTTGCAACAAAAATACTTTTTCTCCTCATATAATCGTATATCCCACATTTATTGTAAAAATATCATCATTATTATATTATAATAATATAATAAAATATTATTTTATTAGAAAAGATAAAATATCGATTTTCAACAATTGTCACTTTAAAAATTTTCTCCATCTATATCCACATAAAATGAATATTTTTCTCATCATATAAATCAATAATTAATTATTCACAAATAATATTACAGAATCACAATACTGACAATAAGGCAGTTCCCAAAAAAGAGGGGGCTTTCCAATAAGGATTTCTCCTTACTGGCGCGCAATTAGGTGACCAAACCTCTCCTTAGACAGAACTTTCTAGACATTGTCAATAATATTATCTAATAATATTATTCAGATAATGTGAATTATTGCTTCGATAATGGAAAATACTGTGTAATGATAATTATTGAAACAATAGTAATATAAAATATCAACGTAGCAATTATTGAATCAATAAAATAAAATACTGAACAGTAATTACTGTAACAATTATTGAGTAGTGCCTTCTTACGTAAAAATCAATAATTGGTGCAATACTTTGTGCTACTGTGCAACAACGCGTATTACTGTGTTTTAACCACCAGGTATTCTAACAGTATTAACGGTAACAACTACGCCGTTATTTATAAATAACTTATACTTGTCGTTTTCTTCATCCAATCACTTTCTGTTATGGGGCCTACAAAAGACTGCGCCGTCGTACGAATATTCCCCGACAGGAAGAATATTCCACGACCAAACGACTATTTCCCGACAACAATGAATATTTTATAACCACTTGCTTATTTAAAATATTTGTGCATTTTACCCATAACTAACCTCATTAATCAATTCAACCCTTACTATTTCAAAATAATAAATAGAGGAAATTAAATTTTATTTATTAATAATTTGGGGTCTTACAATATAATTTACTGTTGGAAAAACCTTGGATCCATATGGCGGGAGCCGTCCCATCCACTCTTCATCAACAACTCAAGTACATCATCAATAATAATCTGATCACTGTCAATGCTGAACCAGAGTATCCTGTCCAAAGTGATATACCTCTAATCAGTTTCAATGAACAAGTTGAACCTGTCAGCTTCTAAGCCCTTGAGGTGAGCAACACCAGCTATCAACCCATCAGTGCTCTAGCTCTAAAACCCAGAGTTTTTGCCGAGGTAATGTCGGCCAGTCAAGAGATGATATCCTTGGGTTTCCAACCAGGACAAGGGTTAGGAAAGAATCAACAAGGAATCAAATGTCCAATTTATGTTCCCAACCAAACAGGGAAGGCCGGACTAGGCTACTCCTCTAGGTCCATTCACAGGAACCCACACAAGCATACACCGATTCATTCATTTACAAGCTTGTTGCCTAAACCTACAGATGCAGATTCTGTACGATATAGGTTAATGGGAAAGAAGTCCTGATTCCAGACCCCGACATTGAGGAAAGGAATCAAAGGCGCAAACAAGACATAAAGAGACATTTTTCAAACATGCGTGTCCTGATCCATACAGAGGGTATGAACAAGGACATCCTAGATGATGATTGTCCAGATGTCATGGTCATCATTCAAGAGCAGGAGGAAGACAACCGCCCCTTCATCACAGCTGTCCACCAGGACTTGACCCTTGGCAATTAGAGCAGCACTCCTTGCATTTGTCGAAAAGGTAAAAAGGGCAGAAAATCCCTCTGCCCTGTAGATAGCAATAACTGCTTACTTTTGTTACATAGTATTAGCAGTTATTTTTGTCATGCCATGCTAACTCTCTATATGAACAAACATTTTCATATATTAAGTGAAAGTATTTTGTTTCAAGACTCTAAAGCTAGATATGCCTAAACTTGCTGATGGAATGCTAATTCTTCACAAGGACTATAACTTTGATGTAAAGTTGGACTCAAACTTGATGGAGATTGAACAAGAGGGCTATGAGGTGCCTGAGGAGATCAAAGAATGGGTCGAAGACAAACCCAAGCCAAACCTTGATCAAACCACCTCTTTCAATCTTGGAACCTCAGAAAATTCCAAACAAATCTAGATTGACATGGACCTTGCCCCAAGCCAAAGGAATGACATGGTTGCACTATTGACCCAATTCTAGGATGTGTTTGCATGGTCTCATGAAGATATGATTGGTTTGTCAACTAACATTGTCATTCATCGCCTTCCCATTAAAGAGGGATTCAAGCCAGTCAAATAGAAACTTAGGCGATTAAAACATGAGTGGAGTTTGAAAGTCAATGAAGAAATTATGAAACAATTTCAAGCCGACATCATAATGGTATCAACATACCCTGAGTGGCTATCCAACATAGTTCTCGTGCCTAAACCCAGAGGGAAGGTGCGAGTTTGCGTGGATTACAGGGATCTGAACAAAGCTTGCCTCAAAGACAGCTTTTTCGTACCATTCATCCACATACTCATTAATAATACAGCTCAATATGACATGTACTCCTTTGTTGACTGCTTTGCTAGGTATTATCAAATCATAGTTACTGAAGAGGATCGTGAGAAGACATCATTCATCACTCCATGGGGAACCTTTTGCTATAGACGGTTGTCATTCGGCCTCATTAATGCCAGAGCTACCTATCAGCGAGTTATGATGGCTCTTTTCCATGATTTAATGCACAAAGAGATAGAAGTCTATGTGGATGATATCATTGTCAAGTCCCGAAGGGAAGAAGACCACATAGACCATCTCAAAAATCTCTTCAACCGGCTGTGCAAGTATAACTTGAAGCTAAATCCGGCCAAGTGCGCCTTCGGCGTCAAGTCATGCAAGTTGCTGGGATTCCTAGTAAGCCACAAGGGCATTGAGCTAGATCATGCAAAAATTCAAGTCATTACTGAGATGCCCATACCCTAGATAGAGAGGGAAATAAGGGGATTACTGGGAAGAATCAACTTCATCAGCCGATTCATCTCCCAACTCACAGCAACCTGTGAACCTATCTTCAAGTTGTTAAGGAAGAACTCCTCCAAGAAATGGAACGAAGAGTGTCAAAAAGTCTTCCTTTCCATCAAAGAGCAATTAGTCAAAGCTCCTATCTTGGTACCTCCCAGGGACGGTGTTCCCTTATTTATGTACCTATCAATCAATGACAATGCTATGGTGTGACGACCCCAAAATAGGTCCATTCCATCCAACCTATTCTGAGTCGCCAAATACATGGTACAAAAAATAACTACAACTTTATTACAATAATTGTCGTGCAAAATACAACAACACATATGTTGTGAGTTTTGATACAAATATATATACCAACTGTGACTCTTGACACCAATTTGGGTAGCACGTCACAATGACACCTTACATAAAGGTACAGTCAAAAACTGTTTTAAAAATTAAAATCTTTGAGAAGTGCTCAAGGAAACCTTTGTACATGGGAGGCCATGCGTCTAGGTTATGATAGATATCATATGTCCACAGAATTATCTTTGGTTGACCCAATAGACCATAAAGAAAAATGAGAAGATTACTATCATGCTTTTTTCAATAGTGAGTCTTCTCTTGACATATAACTATCTCTACTGTCTTCAGTTGAAAATTATATTTCAAATAAACTCAAAAATCATATAGGTAGTGGTCATAGATATACTCAGCAAGTGAATGTGTACAACCCTGTCTTATGATAATACGAGGTTGTATGTCATTAGACATCTTGTATGATAGCGGCAAATCACCCTTCCAAAGTTGGGTTCACCCCACCCTATTCGATTAACCAAATATAACTACTAAATGATGTATAAAATACAATACACTTTTCTATACTGTTTATGGAGAACTTCCACCGTTAGAGACCACCGTTCTATTCCCCTGTTACCCCCGCTCGACCCAGCTACACTCCTATTACCTGAAAGAAATTGTGAAGCAAAATGGTGAGCTCAACTAGCCCAGTAAAGAATATCATGACTAAAGATAAATAAATTATCAATAGCCTTCAACAGTAATAAATCAGAGATTTAGAACATATGGTGGATGATAAAAAATTTCAACCATAGTTGTAGCGGAACGAGCAATCCATTAGAAGAGTCAAATAGACCATAAAGTCTATTATCTTCTCCATGTTAAAAATTCACCAACAATGTTTTATCCCTATAACATCAATCAACAGTTCTGGTCCACAATCATATGAATAACTCATAATCATAATTATGGTTCTAAATTCCTCTTCTCATCCAAGACGAATATAATTTTCATCTTTTGTCTTTACCTGAAACATCAAAGATCATGGTTATACCAAATCACATTTTCTGTTCATAATCATACTGATAAATTCATCTTTGCACTACGGGCCAAAGATATTCGTCAATAGTTCACCTTTGCACTACTGGCCAAAGATATTCAACCACAGATCATCTTTGCACTACATTCCAAAGATATTCAACAACAGATCATCTTTACACTACAGGCCAAAGATATTCAACAACAGATCATCTTTGCACTATAGGCCAAAGATATTAATATCTCAAAGAAATATATAATAATTTCTGAATTTATATAAACAATAATTATAACCATGTTGCGCAATTCACCTTTGCACTTAAGCTAAAGATATTCAATTATAAATTCAATGGTCATGATCATACCAGTCAACAATTCAACTTTGCACTACTGGCCAAAGAGAACTCATGGTCACGATCATACCAATAATCTACCCATCTTTACACTCAAGTCAAAGAGAAATTTCTTCACCAGGATTATAAAAATATTTTATATGATAATAAAAATAATATGATCAAAACACGGATTTAATTTCAGGAGTAAAATTCATAAATCAACGATAATTTGGTGAGAAAAAGAAACCAATTTTGTCGTAAATAGTAACACGTAAATAGTAACTCATGAATAGTAACCCCGACATGAAAAAGATAAAAATTTCACAATAAAATCTATACCAATATTTTGGTATAATAATATTGAAAGAATAACATTTCTTAAACTTATAAACAATTTATTTTAATTGTTTACACTTTACTAAATAATATATTTAATCATCCTAAAATGCTAAATTCATAAGATTTCATCACCAATAACCAAAACCCTCATAAAAAATCTGCATATACATCATATAGGATTCTCAAGCCATAAAATCATATTTTCCAATTTTCTTACTTCGCATAACATATTTAATTCATTTACTCATAACTAGTCTATTTTCATGAAAAATACCAAATCAGTCCCAAAAATATTTCTTTTCTGGGATTTAGCAGAATATAGTCCCATATTGAACATATATTTTTCCCGAAATTTTTAAAATTCATTTACTATTTTTCATATGGCCAAAATTACCGAATATTTAGACATTTATCATAAACTGTACTTTTATCCAAAAATTCCGAAATTTACATAGTATACTTCTGTTATATACATGTACTCCCAATAAAAATTTTATCAATTTTGGAGTTAACCACAAGGAGTTATAAGGTTTTACTTTTAAAATAGTCTTTTCCCATAAAATTCATAACTCCTAATCTATACATCTAAAAATCGTCATTTTTGGACACAATCTAGAAAACTCATCAAATTATCATTTCAAATTTTTTCAAAATTTTTGAGGGTCGAAAAAATTACGAAACTAAAAAACATAATAACCCTTACAATCCCTTACCTCAAAAGAGCAGTATTTCTAACTAGAATATCGGATGTAAAGCCGAAAGAAACTTGCACTGAATAGCAACTCTCCAAGTATCTAAATACTCACAAAAATATACTCGATAATATATAGAGAGAAAACTTATGTTTTTGGTGTGATTTTCAATTCTAACATAAGCACCTATTTATAGAAAAATGCTAGAACGCCAAAGAAGACTAGTTTAATAAAATATAATATAATCTTTTCTTTCTTCCTACGCCTCCTCCACCAACCAAGCCAGCCATCTTGGACACGAATTGGCAGCCCACATGTTGAAAACAAAAGTGGGTCCCACCCAATTTTAATAAAAAATTATTTTATTTTTCAAAACTTCAATAATTCATAGAAAATAGCCCGTTTATCAGAAAAATATGAATTTTATGTCCATTCCACACGAAATCAAATTCTCTACAATTTTGTAGCTTTAAATTTTTCTAAATTCTAAATAGAAAATATCCGAAATCCATAAACGGATGATTTTCAACACATCTAAAAATCCATAACAAATCATTCGTTCATTTTTAACGGTTCAAAATTTGTGGATATATACTCAACTTATATATGTATAACATATCCAAAAATCACAACGATCCAACGATCGGATTAAAATTATAACTCACGCAGTAGAGCTTTAAGAACACCGATTTGATCTTTTAATACCTCCAATCCGACAAACTACTGATAAAACACCTTAACATTAATTCCTTCATTATAACCACATAAATAAATCCATCATTTATATTTGCATCAAATAAATATTTACTTATCATATAAATCAATAATTAATTATTCACAATAATATTACAGAATCACAATAATGACAACTAGGCAGTTTCTAAGAAAGAGGGGGTTTCCGATAAGGATTTCTCCTTACTGGCGCGCAATTAGCTGACCAAACCTCTCCTTGACAGAACTTTCTAGACATTGTCAATAATGCTATCCAATAATATTATTCAAATAATATGAATTATTGATCCGATAATAGAAAATACTGTGCAGTGACAGTTATTAAAACAACAATTGTAAGACCCCAACTTATTAATGAATGAAATCAAATTTCCTCTAATTATTATTGTGAATAATAAGGTATTAATTTGATATAATATTTTGGTTATGGGTAAAATGTGCAAATTTTACAAAATAAACAAGTGGTTATAAAATACTCATTGTTGCTGGGGAATATTCGTTTGGTCGTGGAATATTCGTACGACGGCGCAGCTATTTGTGGGCCCCATAACGGAAAATGGTCGGATGAAGATAACGACAAAATTGAGTTTTTATAAATAATGGCGTAGTTGTTACCGTTAACAATGTTAAAATACCCGGTGGTTAAAATACAGTAATACGCGTGGTTGCACAGTAGCACACGGTTTTGCACAGTATTTTTGAATTATTGATCCTTACGTAAGAATGCACTACTCAATAATTGTTATAGTAGTACGACAACCCCAAAATATGTCCATTCCATCCAACATATTCTGAGTCGTCAAATACATGGTACAGAAAATAACTACAACTTTATTACAACAATTGTCGTGCAAAACACAACAACACATATACTGTGAGTTTGGATACAAATATATACCAAATGTGACTCATGTCCCAACCGTGGACAACACCTCACAATGACACCTTACATAAAGGTATAGTCAAAAATTATTTTAGAAATTAGAATCTTTAGGAAGTGCTCAAGAAAACCTTGGTACATGGGAGGCCATTCTTCTAGGTTGTGATAGATATCATATGGCCACAGAATTATCCTTGGTTGACCCAATATACTCTAAAGAAAAACGAGAAGATTACTATCATATTTTTCCCAATGGTGAGTCTTCTCTTGACTTATCATTATCTCCACTGTCTCTAATTGAGAATTATACTTCAAACAAACACCAAGATTATATAGGTAGTGCTCGTAAATATACTCAGCAAGTGGATGAGCACAATCCTGTCTTATGATGACACGAGGTTGTATGTCATTATACATCTTGTATGATAGTGGCAAAACACCCTTCTAACGTTGGGTTCGCTTCACCCTAGATGATTTACCAAATATAACTACTAAATGATGACCACCGTTCTATTCCCCTATTACCCCCGCTCGACCCAGCTATACTCTTATTACCTGAAAGAAATTGTGAAACAGAAGGGTGAGCACAACTAGCCCAGTAAAGAATATCATGACTAAAGATAAATAAGTTATCAATAGCCATCAACAGAATTAAATTAGAGATTTAGAACATATGGTAGATGATAAAAATTTCAACCATAGTTGCAGCAGAACGAGCAATCCATTAGAAGAGTCAAATAGACTACAAAGTCTATTATCTTCTCCATGTTAAAAATCCACTAACAATATTTTATCCCTGAAACATCAATCAACAATTCTGGTCCACAATCATATGAATAACTCATAATCATAATTGTAGTTCTAAATTCCTCTTCTCATCCAGGACGAAGATAATTTTCATCACCTATCTTTACCTGAAACATCAAAGATCATGGTTACACCAAATCACAGTTCATATTCATAATCATACTAATAACTTCATCTTTGCACTACGGCCAAAGATATTCATTTGTATCACCAGTTGGTCATGTTCATCTCAATACATGTTCATCTTTACACTACTGGCCAAAGATATTTAACAACATGTCATCTTTGCACTACGGGCCAAAGATATTCATCAACAATTCATATTTGCACTACTGGCCAAAGATATTCAACCACATGTTATCTTTGCACTATGGGCCAAATATATTCATCACCAGTTCATCTTTGCACTACAGGCCAAAGATATTCAACAACAGTTCATATTTGCACTACAGGCCAAATATATTCATCAACAGTTCATATTTGTACTATAGGCCAAATATATTAATATCTCAAAGAAATATATAATCATTTCAGAATTTATATAAACAATAATTATAACCATGTTGATCAATTCACCTTTGCACTTAAGCTAAAGATATTCAATTATAAATTCAATGGTCATGATCATACCAGTCAACAATTCAACTTTGCACTACTGGCCAAAGGGAACACATAGTCATAATCATACCAAAAATCTATCCATCTTTACACTCAAGTCAAAGAGAAAGATCATCATTAGGGTTATAAAAATGTTATATATGATAATAAAATCAATATAATCAACATATAGATTTAATCTCAAGAGTAATATTCATAAATCAACTATAATTTGGTCAGAAAAAGAAACCAATTTTGTCGTGAATAGTAACTCGTGAATAGTAACTCATGAATAGTAACTCGTGAATAGTAATTTATGAATAGTAATTCGACATGAAAAAGGTAAAAATTCCACAATAAAATTCATACCAATATTTCGGTATAATGATATTGAAATAATAATATTTCTTAAGCTTATAAACAATTTATTTTAATTGTTTATACTTTACTAAATAATGCATTTAATCATCCTAAAATGCCAAACTCATAAGATTTCATTACCAATAACCAAAACCCTCATAAAAAATCTGCATATACCTCATATAGAATTCTCAAGCCATAAAATCCTATTTTCCAATTTTCTTACTTCACATAACATATTTAATTCATTTACTCATAACTAGTCCATTTTCATGAAAAATACCAAATCAGTTCTAAAAATATTTCTTTTCTGGAATTTAGCAGAATATAGTCCCATATTGGACATATAGTTTTTTCAGAATTTTTAAAACTCATTTACCATTTTTCATATGGCCAAAACAGCCGAATATTTAGATATTTATCATAAATTATAATTTTATCCAAAAATTCCGAAATTCACAGAGTACACTGATATTATATAGATATACTTCTAATAAAAATTTCATCAATTTTGAAGTTAACCACAAGGAGTTATAAGTGGTTACCTTTAAAAATAGTCTTTTCCCGTAAAATTCACAACTCTTAATCTATACATCTAAAAATTACCATTTTTGGACACAATCAATAAAACTCATCAAAATATCATTTCAAATGTTTCCAGAATTTTTTGAAGGTCGGAAGAAGTACGACCTGAAAAACATAATAACCCTTAAAATCCCTTACCTCAAAAAAGCAGTACTTCTGACTTGAATATTGAATATAACGCTGAGCAACACTCAAGATATCTAAATACTCATAAAAATATGCTTGATAATATAGAGAGAAAGAAAACTTATTTCTGGTGTGATTTTCAATTCTAACATAAGCACCTATTTATAGGAAAATGCTAGAACGCCAAAGGAGACTAAAATAATAAATATTATTTTTCTTTTCTACACACCAACCATCCAAGACCAGCCATCCAAGCATGCCAATTCTGAAAAAATATAACAGCCCACATGTTATTAACACCAACCAAAGTGGATCCCACTCTATAATTTAATAAAAAAATTTTTTTTTTCGAAACTTCAATAATTTATAGAAAATAGCCCTTTTATCAGAAAATTCGAATCTCGAGACTTATTATAGGAAATTCAATTCTCTACAACTTTACAGAAGAAAGTTTTTTCAAATTCCAAACAGAAATTAATTGAAATCCATAAACGGGCGATTTTACAGGCTATAATCAAATTTCAGTCAAGAAGTGGGGTCCACCGACACACAAAACATGTGTTAATCATTTAATACAACAAAAATACTCTTCCTCCTAATATACTCATATATCCTACATTCATTGTAAAACTATCACCATTATTATATTATTAAATATAATAATAAATTATGTTATCAGAAAAGATAAAATATCATTTTTCAACAATTGTCACTTAAAAAATTTTCTCCATCTATATCCACATAAAATTAATATTTTTCTCATCATATAAATCAATAATTAATTATTTACAAATAATATTACAGAATCACAGTACTGGCAACCAGGACGTTCCCAGGAAAGATGGGGCTTTCCAATAAGGATTTCTCCTTATTGGCGCACAATTAGATGACCACACCTCTCCTTAGACAGAACTTTCTAGATATTGCCAATAATGCTATCTAATAATATTATTCCAAATAATATAAATTATTGATCTGATAATGGAGATGATGTGTAGTGACAATTATTGAGCGACAATAATATAAAAAAATCAATACAGCAATTACTGAATTAATAAAATAAAATATTGAACAGTAATTATTGTAACAATTATTGAGTAGTGCCTTCTTACGTAAGGATCAATAATTCAAAAATACTGTGCAATATCGTGTATTACTGTATTTTAACCACCGGGTATTCCAACAGTGTTAACGGTAACAACTACGCCGTTAATTATAAAAACTCAATTTTGTCGTTATCTTCATCCGACAGTTATTCTGTTATGGGGCCCATAAATGACTGTGTCGTCGTACGAATATTCCCGATAAAAAGAATATTCCACGACCAAACGAATATTCCCCGACAACAATGAATATTTTATAGCCACTTGCGTATTTTGAAAAAAAAATTCATATATCACCCTTAACTTTAACTTTTATCAATTTAACCATTTACTGAATAGTAATTATAAGAAAAATTGAATACTTTTATTTCATAAAATTCGGGGTCTTACAACTGTTCAATATTTTATTTTATTGATTCAATAATTACTGCGTTGATATTTTATATTATTGTTGTTTCAATAATTGTTACTGTACAGTATTTTCCATTATCAGATCAATAATTCATATTATTTGAATAATATTATTAGATAGTATTATTGACAATGTCTAGAAAGTTCTGTCTAAGGAGAGGTTTGGTCACCTAATTGCGTGCCAGTAAGGAGAAATTCTTATTGGAAAGCCTCCTCTTTCTTGGGAACGACCTGGTTGTCATAATTGTGATTCTGTAATATTATTTATGAATAATTAATTATTGATTTATATGATAAGGAAATATTTATTTGATGTGGATATAAATGATGTATTTATTTATGTGGTTATTATTGAAGGAATTAATGTTGAGGTGTTTTATCAGTATTTCTGTCGGAATGGAGGTATTAAAAAAATCAAATCAGTATTATTCAAATATATTGCGTGAGTTATAATTTTTAATCTGACTGTTGGATCGTTGTGATTTTTGGATATGTTATACATATATAAGTTGAGTATATGTCCACAAATTTTGAACCGTTAAAAATGAACGTATGATTTGTTATGAATTTTAAGAGGTGACTGATTCAGAAATTAGGTTTATAAATAATTTTGGTGAAAAAATCCTAGAATTGAGTGGGCCCCACTTGTGGTTGGTGAAGAAATGTACTGAATTTTATTTTAAATGTGGTGGGTGGCAATAGTAGCAGGTAAAGCCATCTGGTTGCAGGTCAAATCTGCTTCGGCGTGCTAACATTTTTCTATAAATAGAGGGCTAAGTTAGAATTGAAAAACACACCAGAAACATTAGATTTCTCTCTTTCTCTCTCTATATTATGAAACATATTTTGTGAGTATTTAGATACTTTGAGAGTTGCTATTCAGTGCAAGTTTTCTTCGGCTTTACATTCCAGTCAGAAATACTGCATTTTTGAGGTAAGGGATAGTAAGGGATTTTAAGGGTTATTATGTTTTTTTCAATTCGTAATTCTTCTGACCTTCAGAAAATTCTGGAAAAATTTGAAATAATATTTTGATGAGTTTTATTGATTGTGTCCAAAAATAATAACTTTTGGATGTATAGATTAAGAGTTATGAATTTTATGAGAAAAGACTATTTTAAAAGTAACCGCTTATAACTCTTTGTGGTTAACTCCAAAATTGATGAAATTTTTATTAGAAGTATATCTATATAATATCAATGTACTCTGTGAATTTCGAAATTTTTGGATAAAAGTACAATTTATGATAAATGTCTAAATATTCGGCGGTTTTGGCCATATGAAAAATAGTAAATGGGTTTTGAAAATTCTGAGAAAAATATATGTTTACTATGGGACTATATTATGCTAAATCCTAGAAAAGAAATATTTGTTCTTTTATCACACTGGATTCATTTTCTTTAAGATATTTTTCATCATCCTCAGTCCTAAATGATGATATTACTGAATATCTTTGGCCTGTAGTGCAAAGATGAATGATTACCTGATGAATATCTTTGGCCCGTAGTGCAAAGATGAACAGGTGTTGAGATGAACAAGACCAACTGAGTATTATTCTTGAATTCTACTCTACAAAGTAGTATCATATTGATAATTTGGATGTTATTGATTTCTGGATAAATTAAATTAAAAATATTTAAAATTTATCCTTGAACTTGTTTAATTGAATTATTATATCATTGTTATCATCCTCGTGTTTATATTCTATTGAAAGTCATTTGTGGCCTGTAGTGCATAGATGGACTTGGTATGATTATGACCAGGGATTATTCGGTATAATTATGACCGTAATATTACAAATGATGTGATAAAAGTCCTCATTGGCCGTAGTGCATTGATGGACAATTTTTGGTATGATTATGACCATGGATTCTCTTCGGCCAAGGGTGCAAAGATGAATAGTTTTATGGCATGATCATGACCGTTGATGAAAATACGATTATCTTTGGTCCGTAGTGCAGGGATGATTCGATGATGTGGATTATTTATTAAGCTGAATCTCAGCAATAAAATTGATGATAAATCTTTTAAATCATAGAAGATAGTAGGTTTTATGCTCTACTTGACTCTTCTAATGGATTGCTTTTTCCGCTGCAGTTATTGATCTAAAACTTGTTGTCTATTATATTTTATCAGATTTTTCCTTGTTGAAGACTAATGATAATTTGTTATACATTATCTTAGTCATAATATTTCTTACTGGGCTAGTTGAGCTCACCCTTTCTTTCACCGTTCTCTTCAGGAATTGAGAATATAGCTGGGACTAGTCGGGGAATGGATTGACGGTCCAGATGGTTGCATTAATAGTCCTCACTATTCCATGAAATAGTGTGATAATTGTAATGAGGACTCCTTTTGAGTTTGTATACTCTCTAGTAGACAATATTTGTATTCAAACTCACAGTATATGTGTTGTCGTATTCTGCACGACAATTGTATTACTGAAGTTGTATTTGTTTCTGTACCATGTATTTGGCGACTCAGAATGAGTGATGTATACCTGACTAAGTTTATTTTGTATTTGTTTGGTCGGTTAGAATATAGGGATAATATGTTGCATGTCAATTAACCCTTGTTTTGTGACAGTTTTTGAAAATGACATCCGAGAATGTTGAGAATAGCAATGGAGCACAGGAGACCGTTGAGTCACCACAGATCAATACTCAGGATAATGTGCATCAGGAAGGCAACAATCCTCAGGTGAACAACGACACCGACCAAATGACGAATGACGGTACGTTTAGGAACTTTTTAGAATTCATGCAACACCAAACGAGAGAGACTCCTGTTCATAATGCAGGTAGAAACACTGGCAACCCACGGTTGGTCACCGCTAAGCAGTTTAAGGAGCTAGGACCACCGGAGTTTTTGGGAAAGTCAGAACCACTTAAGGCAGAGACATGGATAAAGTAGAACACCAAGATATTTGATATCTTGGAATGCTCAGAGGAGCAAAAGGTTCTATTCGCCACCTTTATGTTGCGTGAAGAAGCAGATTATTGGTGGGAATCTGTAAAATGTACCAAGCTTGACGCACTCAATGTAAGACCCCGAATTTTATGAAATAAAAGTATTCAATTTTTCTTATAATTACAATTCAGTAAATGGTTAAATTGATAAAAAGTTAAAGTTATGGGTGAAATGTGAAAATTTTTCAAAATAAGCAAGTGGTTATAAAATATACATTTTTGTCGGTGAATATTCGTGTGGTCGTGGAATATTCTTTCAGCCGGAGAATATTCGTACGACGGCGCAGCTATTTATGGGCTCCATAACGAAAAACAATTGGATGAAGATAACGATAAAAATTGAGTTTTTATAAATAACGGCGTAGTTGTTATCGTTAACATTGTTGGAATACCCGGTGGTTAAAATACAGTAATACGCGTGGTTGCACAGTAGCACACGAATTGAACAGTATTTTAGAATTATTGATTCTTACGAAGGAAGGCGCTACTCAATAATTGTTTCAGTAGTTATTGTTCAATATTTTATTTTATTGATTCAATAATTGCTGCGTTGATATTTTATATTTTTGTTGTTTCAATAATTGTTGCTGCAATATTTTCTATTATCAGATCAATAATTCATATTATTTAGATAATATTATTAGATAACATTATTGGCAATGTCTAGAAAGTTTTGTCTAAGGAGAGGTTTGATCACCTAATTGCGCGCCGGTAAGGAGAAATTCTTATTGGAAAGCCCCTTCTTTCCTGGAAACGGCCTGATTGTCATAAATGTGATTCTGTAATATTATTTGTGAATAATTAATTATTGATTCATATGATAAGGAAATATTTATTTTATGTGGATATAAATGAGGGATATATTTTTGTGGTTAAAAAAGAAGGAGTTAATGTTGAGGTATTTTATCTGTATTTTTGTCGGAACGGAGGTATTGAAAATCAAATTAGGGTTTTTGAGATATTTTGCGGGGGTTATAATTTTTAATCCGACCGTTGGATCGTAGTAATTTTTAGATATGTTATACATATATAAGTTAAGTATATGTCCAAAAATTTTAAACCGTTAAAAATGAACTTATGATTTGTTATGAATTTTACGAGATGACTGGTTCAGAAATTATTGAATTTTCCGAGTTAATCATTTTGGGGGAAAATTCTAGAATTGGTGGGCCCCACTCTTGGTTAGTGAAGAAATGTGCTGAATTTTATTTCAAATGAGGTGTGTGGCAATAGTAGCAGATAAAGCCATCTGGTTGCAGGTCAAGTCTGCTTCGGCGTGCTAACATTTTCCTATAAATAGAGGGCTAAGTTAGAATTGAAAAACACACCAGAAACATAAGCTTTCTCTCTTTCTCTCTCTATATTATGAAGCATATTTTGTGAGTATTTAGATACTTTGAGAGTTGCTATTCAGTGCAAGTTTCCTTCGGCTTTACATTCTAGTCAGAAATACTGCACTTTTGAGGTAAGGGATAGTAAGGGATTTTAAGGGTTATTATGTTTTTTTCAGTTCGTAATTCTTCTGACCTTCAGAAAATTCTGGAAAAATTTGAAATGATATTTTGATGAGTTTTATTGATTGTGTCCAAAAATGGTAGTTTTTGGATGTATAGATTAAGAGTTATGAATTTTATGAGAAAAGACTATTTTAAAAGTAACCGCTTATAACTCATTGTGGTTAACTCTAAAATTGATAAAATTTTTATTAGAAGTATATCTATATAATATCAGTGTACTCTGTGAATTTCGGAATTTTTGAATAAAAGTACAATTTATGATAAATGTCAAAATATTCGGCGGTTTTGGCCATATGAAAAATAGTAAATGAGTTTTGAAAATTCTGAGAAAAATATATGTTCACTATGGGACTATATTATGCTAAATCCCAAAAAAAAAATATTTTTGAAACTGATTTGGTATTTTACATGAAAATGGTCTAATTATGAGTAACTGAATTAAATATGTTTTGTGAAGTAAAAAAAATTAAAAAATAGGATTTTATGGCTTGAGAATCCTATATGAGGTATATGCAGATTTTTGATGAGGGTTTTTGGTTATTGGTGATGAAATTTTATGAGTTTGGCATTTTAGGAAGATTAAATTCATTATTTAGTAAAGTGTAAACAATTAAAATAAATTGTTTATAAGCTTAAGAAATATTATTCTTCAATATCATTATACCAAAATATTGATATGTATTTTATTGTGGAATTTCTACCTTTTTCATGTCTGGGTTACTATTCATGAGTTACTGTAACGACCTCAAAATAGGTCCATTCCACCCAACCCATTCTGAGTCGTCAAATACATGGTACAGAAAATAACTACAACTTTATTACAACAATTGTCGTGCAAAATACAACAACACATATGCTGTGAGTTTGGATACAAATATATACCAAATGTGACTCATGTTCCAACCGTGGACATCACCTCACAATAACACCTTACATAAAGGTATAGTCAAAAACTGTTTTAGAAATTAGAATCTTTGGGAAATGCTCAAGGAAACCTTCGTACATGGGAGGCCACGCGTCTAGGTTATGATAGATATCATATGGCCACAGAATTATCCTTGGTTGACCCAATAGACCCCAAAGAAAAACGAGAAGATTACTATCATATTCTTCCCAATGGTGAGTCTTCTCTTGACTTATCATTATCTCCACTGTCTCTAATTGAGAATTATACTTCAAACAAACACCAAGATTATATAGGTAGTGCCCATAGATATACTCAGCAAGTGGATGAGCACAACCCTGTCCTATGATGACACGAGGTTGTATGTCATTAGACATCTTGTATGATAGTGACAAAACACCCTTCCAACGTTGGGTTCGCCTCACCCTATTGGATTCACCAAATATAACTACTAAATGATGACCACCGTTCTATTCCCTTGTTACCCCCGCTCGACCCAGCTACACTCTTATTACCTGAAAGGAATTGTGAAGCAAAAGGGTGAGCACAACTAGCTCAGTAAAGAATATCATGACTAAAGATAATTAAATTATCAATAGCCTTCATCAATAATAAATCAGAGATTTAGAACATATGGTAAATGATAAAAATTTCAACCATAGTTGCAGCGGAACGAGCAATCCATTAGAAGAGTCAAATAGACTATAAAGTCTATTATCTTCTCCATGTTAAAAATCCACCACAATGTTTTATCCATGTAACATCACTCAACAGTTCCTTTCCACAATCATATGAATAACTCATAATCATAATTGTGACTATAAATTTTTCTTCGCACCCAGGACGAAGAATATTTTCATCACCTGTCTT
Organism: Panax notoginseng; assembly: GCA_016801055.1. Lineage (NCBI taxonomy): Eukaryota > Viridiplantae > Streptophyta > Magnoliopsida > Apiales > Araliaceae > Panax > Panax notoginseng. The sequence continues at coordinate 169,514,001 of CM029017.1, read as the reverse complement.
TACCTGAAACATCAAAGATCATGGTTATACCAAATCACAGTTCCTGTTTATAATCATACTAACAAATCCATCTTTGCACTACGGGCCAAAGATATTCATCAACAAACCATCTTTGCACTACAGGCCAAAGATATTCAACAACAGTTCATCTTTGCACTACAGGCCAAAGATATTCATCAACAGGCCATCTTTGCACTACATGCCAAAGATATTCATCAACAATTCATATTTGCACTACAGGCCAAATATATTCATATCTCAAAGAAATATATAATCATTTCAGAATTTATATAAACAATAATTATAACCATGTTGATCAATTCACCTTTGCACTTAAGCTTAAGATATTCAATTATAAATTCAATGGTCATGATCATACCAGTCACAATTCAACTTTGCACTACAGGCCAAAGAGAACCCTAGTCATGATCATACCAATAATCTACCCATCTTTACACTCCAGTGAAAGAGAATTTCAACATCAGGGTTATAAAAATGTTATATATGATGATAAAAATAATATGATCAACATATAGTTTTAATCTCAAGAGTAATATTCGTAACTCATGAATAGTAACCCCGACACAAAAGATAGAAATTCTACAATAAAATTCATACCAATATTTCGGTATAATGATATTGAAAGAATAACATTACTTAAATTTATAAACAATTTATTTTAATTGTTTACACTTTACTAATTAATGCATTTAATCATCATAAAATGCCAACTCTTACAATTTCATCATCAATAACCAAAACCCTCATCAAAAATCTGCATATACCTCATATAGGATTCTCAAGCCATAAAATCCTATTTTCCAATTTTCTTTCTTCACAAAACATATTTAATTCATTTACTCATAACTAGACCATTTTCATGAAAAATACCAAATCAGTTCCAAAAATATTTCTTTTCTGGGATTTAGCATAATATAGTCCCATAGTGAACATATATTTTTCTCAGAATTTTTAAAAGTCATTTACTATTTTTCATATGGCCAAAATAGCCGAATATTTAGACATTTATCAAAAATTGTACTTTTGTCTAAAAATTCTGAAATTTACAGAGTATACTTCTATCATATACATGTACTCCCAATAAAAATTTCATCAATTTTGGAGTTAACCACAAGGAATTATAAGCGGTTACTTTTAAAATAGTCTTTTCTCATAAAATTCATAACTCTCAATCTATACATCCAAAAATCACCATTTTTGGACACAATCAAGAAAACTCATCAAAATATCATTTCAAATTTTTCCAGAATTTTTGAAGTTCAGAAAAATTACGAAACTGAAAATCATAACAACCCTTAAAATCCCTTACTATCCCTTACCTCAAAAGAGCAGTACTTCTGACTGGATATCGGATATGATGCTGAAGAAAACTTGCACTGATGAATAGCAACTCACCAAGTATCTAAAAACTCACAAAATATGCTTCATAATATAGAGAGAGAAAGAGAGAAAGCTTATGTTTCTGGTGTGATTTTCAATTCTAACTTAGCCCTCTATTTATAGGAAAATTTTGGTAGGTTTGACCTGCAACCTGATGGCTTTACCTGCTACTATTCCCACCCACCACATTTGAAATATAATTCAGCACATTTCTTCACCAACCACAAGTGGGGCCCACCAATTCTAGAATTTTCCACCAAAATGATAACTCCGAAAATTCAACAATTTCTGAACCAGTCATCTCGTAAAATTCATAACAAATCATACGTTCATTTTTAACGGTTCAAAATTTGTGGACATATACTCAACTTATATATGTATAACATATCCAAAAATTACCACGATCCAACGGTCGGATTAAAAATTATAACCCCCGCAAAATATCTCAAAAACCCTGATTTTTAATACCTCCAAAAAATCTCAACATTAATTCCTTCATTTTTTAACCACAAAAATATATCCCTCATTTATATCCACATAAAATAAATATTTTCTTATCATATGAATCAATAATTAATTATTCACAAATAATATTACAGAATCACATTTATGACAACCAGGCCGTTCCCAGGAAAGAGGGGGCTTTCCAATAAGAATTTCTCCTTACTGGCGCGCAATTAGATGACCAAACCTCTCCTTAGACAGAACTTTCTAGACATTGCCAATAATGCTATCTAATAATATTATTCAAATAATATGAATTATTGATCTGATAATGGAAAATACTGTGCAGCAACAATTATTGAAACAACAATAATATAAAATATCAACGCAGCAATTATTGAATCAATAAAATAAAATATTGAACAGTAATTACTGTAACAATTATTGAGTAGTGCCTTCTTACGTAAGAATCAATAATTTCAAAAATACTGTGCAATACCGTGTGCTACTGTGCAATAACGCGTATTACTGTATTTTAACCACCGGGTATTCCAACAGTGTTAACGGTAACAACTACGCCGTTATTTGTAAAAACTCAAATTTGTCGTTTTCTTCACCCGACAGTTATTCGTTATGGGGCCCACAAATAGCTGCGCCGTCGTACGAATATTCCCCGACAGAAAGAATATTCCACGACCAAACGAATATTCCCCGACAACAATGATTATTTTATAACCACTTGTTATTTTGAAAAAAAAATTATATATCACCCTTAACTTTAACTTTTATCAATTTAACCATTTACTGAATAGAAAAATTGAATACTTTTATTTCATAAAATTCGGGGTCTTACAATCTCCCCTCCTTATGAAATTTCGTCCCCGAAATTTACGTACCTGGTATTTCAAAGAGTTGAGAATACCTTGCTTTCATTTCAGATTCCATCTTCCCTATCATCATGATTTCTCCATTGCTCATCTCCTGTATTTCAGATATCATTCTAGAATACAGCTTCAAAATAAGGGTTAATTTGAACAAATTAACATATCACATAATATCTCGATATTATGACTGACCATCAAATAAGCTTAGGTAGGACACACTAGCGAAGGATTTACTCATCTCTCCCCTCCTAGTTCTATTTCCCGATCTCCGCCAGAGATCATATCCCTAAGCTCTGATACCAAATGTAACGACCCCAAAATAGGTCCATTCCACCCAACCCATTCTGAGTCGTCAAATACATGGTACAGAAAATAACTACAACTTTATTACAACAATTGTCGTGCAAAATACAACAACACATATGCTGTGAGTTTGGATACAAATATATACCAAATGTGACTCATGTTCCAACCGTGGACATCACCTCACAATAACACCTTACATAAAGGTATAGTCAAAAACTGTTTTAGAAATTAGAATCTTTGGGAAGTGCTCAAGAAAACCTTCGTACATGGGAGGCCACGCGTCTAGGTTATGATAGATATCATATGGCCACAGAATTATCCTTGGTTGACCCAATAGACCCCAAAGAAAAACGAGAAGATTACTATCATATTCTTCCCAATGGTGAGTCTTCTCTTGACTTATCATTATCTCCACTGTCTCTAATTGAGAATTATACTTCAAACAAACACCAAGATTATATAGGTAGTGCCCATAGATATACTCAGCAAGTGGATGAGCACAACCCTGTCCTATGATGACACGAGGTTGTATGTCATTAGACATCTTGTATGATAGTGACAAAACACCCTTCCAACGTTGGGTTCGCCTCACCCTATTTTCTTCACCAAATATAACTACTAAATGATGACCACCGTTCTATTCCCTTGTTACCCCCGCTCGACCCAGCTACACTCTTATTACCTGAAAGGAATTGTGAAGCAAAAGGGTGAGCACAACTAGCTCAGTAAAGAATATCATGACTAAAGATAAATAAATTATCAATAGTCTTCATCAATAATAAATCAGAGATTTAGAACATATGGTAAATGATAAAAATTTCAACCATAGTTGCAGCGGAACGAGCAATCCATTAGAAGAGTCAAATAGACTATAAAGTCTATTATCTTCTCCATGTTAAAAATCCACAACAATGTTTTATCCATGTAACATCACTCAACAGTTCCTTTCCACAATCATATGAATAACTCATAATCATAATTGTGACTATAAATTTTTCTTCGCACCCAGGACGAAGAATATTTTCATCACCTGTCTTTACCTGAAACATCAAAGATCATGGTTATACCAAATCACAGTTCCTGTTTATAATCATACTAACAAATCCATCTTTGCACTACGGGCCAAAGATATTCATCAACAAACCATCTTTGCACTACGGGCCAAAGATATTCAACAACAGTTCATCTTTGCACTACAGGCCAAAGATATTCATCAACAGGCCATCTTTGCACTACATGCCAAAGATATTCATCAACAATTCATATTTGCACTACAGGCCAAATATATTCATATCTCAAAGAAATATATAATCATTTCAGAATTTATATAAACAATAATTATAACCATGTTGATCAATTCACCTTTGCACTTAAGCTTAAGATATTCAATTATAAATTCAATGGTCATGATCATACCAGTCACAATTCAACTTTGCACTACAGGCCAAAGAGAACCCTAGTCATGATCATACCAATAATCTACCCATCTTTACACTCCAGTGAAAGAGAATTTCAACATCAGGGTTATAAAAATGTTATATATGATGATAAAAATAATATGATCAACATATAGTTTTAATCTCAAGAGTAATATTCGTAACTCATGAATAGTAACCCCGACACAAAAGATAGAAATTCTACAATAAAATTCATACCAATATTTCGGTATAATGATATTGAAAGAATAACATTACTTAAATTTATAAACAATTTATTTTAATTGTTTACACTTTACTAATTAATGCATTTAATCATCATAAAATGCCAACTCTTACAATTTCATCATCAATAACCAAAACCCTCATCAAAAATCTGCATATACCTCATATAGGATTCTCAAGCCATAAAATCCTATTTTCCAATTTTCTTTCTTCACAAAACATATTTAATTCATTTACTCATAACTAGACCATTTTCATGAAAAATACCAAATCAGTTCCAAAAATATTTCTTTTCTGGGATTTAGCATAATATAGTCCCATAGTGAACATATATTTTTCTCAGAATTTTTAAAAGTCATTTACTATTTTTCATATGGCCAAAATAGCCGAATATTTAGACATTTATCAAAAATTGTACTTTTGTCTAAAAATTCTGAAATTTACAGAGTATACTTCTATCATATACATGTACTCCCAATAAAAATTTCATCAATTTTGGAGTTAACCACAAGGAATTATAAGCGGTTACTTTTAAAATAGTCTTTTCTCATAAAATTCATAACTCTCAATCTATACATCCAAAAATCACCATTTTTGGACACAATCAAGAAAACTCATCAAAATATCATTTCAAATTTTTCCAGAATTTTTGAAGTTCAGAAAAATTACGAAACTGAAAATCATAACAACCCTTAAAATCCCTTACTATCCCTTACCTCAAAAGAGCAGTACTTCTGACTGGATATCGGATATGATGCTGAAGAAAACTTGCACTGATGAATAGCAACTCACCAAGTATCTAAAAACTCACAAAATATGCTTCATAATATAGAGAGAGAAAGAGAGAAAGCTTATGTTTCTGGTGTGATTTTCAATTCTAACTTAGCCCTCTATTTATAGGAAAATTTTGGTAGGTTTGACCTGCAACCTGATGGCTTTACCTGCTACTATTCTCACCCACCACATTTGAAATATAATTCAGCACATTTCTTCACCAACCACAAGTGGGGCCCACCAATTCTAGAATTTTCCACCAAAATGATAAACTCCGAAAATTCAACAATTTCTGAACCAGTCATCTCGTAAAATTCATAACAAATCATACGTTCATTTTTAACGGTTCAAAATTTGTGGACATAAACTCAACTTATATATGTATAACATATCCAAAAATTACCACGATCCAACGGTCGGATTAAAAATTATAACCCCCGCAAAATATCTCAAAAACCCTGATTTTTAATACCTCCAAAAAAATCTCAACATTAATTCCTTCATTTTTTAACCACAAAAATATATCCCTCATTTATATCCACATAAAATAAATATTTTCTTATCATATGAATCAATAATTAATTATTCACAAACAATATTACAGAATCACATTTATGACAACCAGGCCGTTCCCAGGAAAGAGGGGGCTTTCCAATAAGAATTTCTCCTTACTGGCGCGCAATTAAATGACCAAACCTCTCCTTAGACAGAACTTTCTAGACATTACCAATAATGCTATCTAATAATATTATTCAAATAATATGAATTATTGATCTGATAATAGAAAATACTGTGCAGCAACAATTATTGAAACAACAATAATATAAAATATCAACGCAGCAATTATTGAATCAATAAAATAAAATATTGAACAGTAATTACTGTAACAATTATTGAGTAGTGTCTTCTTACGTAAGAATCAATAATTTCAAAAATACTGTGCAATACCGTGTGCTACTGTGCAATAACGCGTATTACTGTATTTTAACCACCGGGTATTCCAACAGTGTTAACGGTAACAACTACGCCGTTATTTGTAAAAACTCAAATTTGTCGTTTTCTTCATCCGACAATTATTCGTTATGGGGCCCACAAATAGCTGCGCCGTCGTAAGAATATTTCCCGACAGAAAGAATATTCCACGACCAAACGAATATTCCCCGACAACAATGAATATTTTATAACCACTTGTGTATTTTGAAAAAAAATTTATATATCACCCTTAACTTTAACATTTATCAATTTAACCATTTACTGAATAGAAAAATTGAATACTTTTATTTCATAAAATTCGGGGTCTTACAATCTCCCCTCCTTATGAAATTTCGTCCCCAAAATTTACGTACCTGGTATTTCAAAGAGTTGAAATTTACGTACCTGGTAGCACACGGTATTGTACCAATTATTAATTCTTACGTAAGAAGGCACTACTCAATAATTGTTACAGTAGTTATTGTTCAATATTTTATTTTATTGATTCAATAATTGTTGCATTGATATTTTATATTATTGTTGTTTCAATAATTGTTGTTGCACAGTATTTTCTATTATCAGATCAATAATTCATATTATTTGAATAATATTATTAGATAACATTATTGGCAATGTCTAGAAAGTTCTGTCTAAGAAGAGGTTTGGTCATCTAATTGCGCGCCAGTAAGGAGAAATCCTTATTGGAAAGCCCCCTCTTTCCTGGGAACGGCTTGGTTGTCATAAATGTGATTCTATAATATTATTTGTGAATAATTAATTATTGATTCATATGTTAAGGAAATATTTATTTTATGTGGATATAAATGAGGGATATATTTTTGTGGTTAAAAATGAAGGAGTTAATGTTGAGTTATTTTATCAGTATTTTTATCGGAATGGAGGTATTAAAAATCAAATCAGGGTTTTTGAGAAATATTGCGGGTGTTATAATTTTTAATCCGACCGTTGGATCGTGGTAATTTTTGGATATGTTATACATATATAAGTTGAGTATATGTCCACAAATTTTGAACCGTTAAAAATGAACGTATGATTTATTATGAATTTTACGAGATGACTGGTTCAGAAATTGTTGAATTTTCGGAGTTTATCATTTTGATGGAAAATTCTAGAATTGGTGGGCCCCACTTGTGGTTGGTGAAGAAATGTGCTGAATTATATTTCAAATGTGGTGGGTGGGAATAGTAGCAGGTAAAGCCATCAGGTTGCAGGTCAAACCTACTAAAATTTTCCTATAAATAGAGGGCTAAGTTAGAATTGAAAATCACACCAGAAACAAGTTTTCTCTCTTTCTCTCTCTAGATTATTGAGTGTATTTTGTGAGTATTTAGATACTTTGAGAGTTTCTATTCATCAGAGCAAGTTTCTTTCAGCCTTATACCGGTATTCCGACCAGAAGTACTGATATCTTGAGGTAAGGGGTATTATTTTCTTCTTAAATGATATTATTTTCTTCAATATCATTATACTGAAATATTGATATGAGTTTTTATCAAATTTGAAACTTTTTGTGTCGGAGTTACTATTCACGTATACGGTACTATTCACGAATACGGCACTATTCACCGAAAAATAAAATTTTTCCTTTTTGTCCAAGATGTCTATTATGGTTACTATCTTTGATTGTATCCATGTTTTGATCTTTATTTTTGAATTCTGCTTCACAATTGATTATTATGAAGTATTATTGATCTTGGATAAACTGTTATACGAATCCCTACTATTTGTCCTTCTGTCTCATTGGATTCGTTCTCTTTAAGATATTTTTCATCATCCTCAGTCCTAAATGATGATATTAATGAATATCTTTGGCCTGTAGTGCAAAGATGTATGATTACTTGATGAATATCTTTGGCCTGTAGTGCAAAGATGAACAGGTGTTGAGATGAACATGACTGACAGGTGATACAAATGAATATCTTTGGCCTATAGTGCAAAGATGAATATTTGGATAAAGATGATTATTAATTGATGTTACAGGGATAAAATATTGATGATGGACTTTTAAATATTAGAAGATAGTAGAATTCTTTCTCTACTTGACTCTTCTAATGGTTTGCTGTTTCCGCTGCAGTTGTTGATCTAAAACTTGTTGTCGATTATATTCTATCAGATTTTTCCCTGTTGAAGACTAACGATAATTTGTTTGTATATTATCTTAGTCATAATATTCTTTACTGGGCTAGTTGAGCTCACCCTTTTCCTTTTTGTTCCATTTTTCTTCTCAGGAGGTGAGAACATAGCAGGATCTAGTCGGGGTATGGAGTGATGGTTCTAGAAAGATGTTTTAGCAGTCCTCACTATTTCTGTAAAATAGTGTTTGAATAATTGTAATGAGGATTTATTTGAGTGTGGATATTGTCTAGAAGAAAATATTTGTATTTAAACTCACAGTATGTGTTGTCGTATTTTGCACGATAATTGTATTATTGAAGTTGTAGTTTACTTTCTGTACCATGTATTTGGCGACTCAGAATGGGTGTTGTATACCTATTTTGGGGGCGTCACATAATTTATGAATATTACTCTTGAGATTAAATCTATATGTTGATTATATTGATTTTATTATCATATATAATATTTTTATAACCTTAATGATGATATTCTCTTTCACTTGAGTGTAAAGATGGGTAGATTATTGGTATGATCATGACTAGGGTTCTCTTTGGCCAGTAGTGAAAAAGTTGAATTGTGACTGGTATGATCATGACCATTGAATTTATAATTGAATATCTTTAGCTTAAGTGCAAAAGGTGAATTGATCAACATGGTTATAATTATTGTTTATATAAGTTCTGAAATGATTATATATTTCTTTGAGATATGAATATCTTTGGCCTGTAGTGTAAAGATGACCTGTTGTTGAATATCTTTGGCCTGTAGTGCAAAGATGGTCGTAGTGCAAAGATGAAATTGTTAGTATGATTATGAACAGGAACTGTGATTTGGTATAACCATGATCTTTGATGTTTCAGGTAAAGACATGTGATGAAAATTATCTTCGTCCTGGGTGCGAAGAGGAATTTAGAATCACAATTATGATTATGAGTTATTCATATGATTGTGGAAAGGAACTGTTGAGTGATGTTACAGGGATAAAACATTGTTGGTGAATTTTTAACATGGAGAAGATAATAGACTTTATGGTCTATTTGACTCTTCTAATGGATTGCTCGTTCCGCTGCAACTATGGTTGAAATTTTTATTATCTACCATATATTCTAAATCTCTGATTTATTACTGATGAAGATTATTGATAATTTATTTATCTTTAGTCATGATATTCTTTACTGAGCTAGTTGTGCTCACCCTTTTGCTTCACAATTTCTTTCAGGTAATAAGAGTGTAGCTGGGTCGAGCGGGGGTAACAGGAGAATAGAACGGTGGTCATCATTTAGTAGTTATATTTGGTGAAAAAAATAGGGTGAGGCGAACCCAACGTTGGAAGAGTGTTTTGTCAGTATCATACAAGATGTCTAATGACATACAACCTCGTGTCATCATAAGACAGGGTTGTGCTCATCCACTTGCTGAGTATCTTTACGAGCACTACCTATATAATCTTGGTGTTTGTTTGAAGTATAATTCTCAATTAGAGACAGTGGAGATAATGATAAGTCAAGAGAAGACTCACCATTGGGAAGAATATGATAGTAATCTTCTCGTTTTTCTTTGGGGTATATTCGGTCAACCAAGGATAATTCTGTGGCCATATGATATCTATCACAACCTAGAAGCATGGCCTCCCATGTGCAAAGGTTTCCTTGAGCACTTCCCAAAGATTCTAATTTCTAAAACAGTTTTTGACTATACCTTTATGTAAGGTGTCATTGTGAGGTGCTGTCCACGGTTGGAACATGAGTCATATTTGGTATATATTTGTATCCAAACTCACAACATATGTGTTGTTGTATTTTACACGACAATTGTTGTAATAAAATTGTAGTTGTTTTCTGTACCATGTATTTGGCGATTCAGAATAGGTTGGATGGAATGGACCTATTTTGGGGTTGTCACACTCAAGATGTCTTGGGAGAAGTTATAAGAATTGTTTAACGATAAGTACTTTCCCGAAAGTATTCGTCACATGAAGGAAGTGGAATTCATGAAGCTGGAGCAAAATAATATAACCGTGTCGTAGTACGAAGCTAAGTTTGCCGAGTTGTCCTGGTTTGCGTCCCACTTAGTTGATAACGAGGAGAGAATGACGCGGATGTTTCTATGAGGTTTAAATCCCGAGATACGTCAATACCTAATTTCTCACAAACTGTGTTTGTATTCAGATGTTGTAAATAAGGCTCAGTTATTGGAGCGCGATAACGAGTCAACCCAACCAAGAGAAAGTAGCCGGCAAAATGATAATACCAATGGTAGCAGTCATCGAAGCGGTGACAACAATCGTGGAGGAAATTATCATGCTAAGAATGGTAACTACTTCGGTGGTAATCATGGCCAAGATAATAGAAGTGGAAATTTCAAGAAGTGGAGGTTCAATAATGATGGAAAGACAGCAACACCAGTACCCGTTTCAAAAGATGAAGAACGACCACCGGTTGTATGTTTCAAATGCGAACAAGAGGGACACATCCGTCCAAACTGTACGTAGCAACCCAAAGTGTGTTTCAATTGCGGAAGAGAAGGTCACCTAGCTCGATTTTGTCCTGTAGTGAAGTCAAGTCCAGCAGGGATAGTGATGCCAAAGGATGTCCCAGACAAGTCAAAGTCGGTAGTTTAAGTAAGAGCATTTGTCGAGGAACCCGAACGAAGTTATCACGGGTAAGTTAATCATAAACACTTGCGAAGTTTATACCTTATTCAATACCGGTTCTACATATTCTTTTATTTCTCCTACTTGCGCTCAACGTTTAAACTTGACTCCAGTATAAAACCCATTTCTAAAACCCTTAAAATATTTCTTCACCTAAAACGAACGTAGAGCTGTTGAAGATTACGATTATACCATTTAATACCATCGTGGGAAAAGCGAACGTGGTAGCTGGCGCGTTGAGCAGAAGATCGTATGCATTTACGAGTGCGAATATACGAACCTACGTGAAGATAGCAAATATACGATTAGAACCGACTTTAAATCGATAAAGTTAAAGCCGCTCAAGCTACAGACTTAGAACTGATGAATATAAAGAAGAAGGTTCAAGAGGGCGTTATTCTAGGAGCAAGAGTCGATGAAGAGAGAAAATTTCAACTCTCGATTTTATTAGTCTATTTAAAATCCTCAATCGAGTAGGAACTGTGACTCGTTTTAAACGCCATGTATGTCGCGTGTTCATAACATTTATTTCGTTTCGATGTTACGTAAATATATGGATGATCCGAACCACATTATTGATTAAGAACTGGACGAGATAGCGGAAGATTTAACTTATAAGGAGATACCTCAAGAGTTAGAATCTGAAATGAAGTCAAGGTATCCCTATATGTTCGGCATATCACGTACGTACGTAAATTTCGGGGACAAAATTTCATAAAGAGTGGAGGTTGTAAGACCCCAACTTATTAGTGAATAAAATCAAATTTCCTCTAATTATTATTGTGAATAATAAAGTGTTAATTTGATATAATATTTTGGTTATGGGTAAAATGTGTAAATTTTGCAAAATAAACAAGTGGATATAAAATACTCATTGTTGTCGGGGAATATTCGTTTGGTCGTAGAATATTCTTTCTGTCTGGGAATATTCGTACGACGGCGCAGCTATTTATGGGCCCCATAACGGAAAATGATCGGATGAAGATAACGACAAAATTGAGTTTTTATAAATAACGGCGTAGTTGTTACCGTTAACACTGTTAAAATACCCGGTGGTTAAAATACAGTAATATGCGTGGTTGCACAGTAGCACACGATTTTGCACAGTATTTTTGAATTATTGATCCTTACGTAAGAAGGCATTACTCAATAATTGTTATAGTAGTTACTATTCAATATTTTATTTTATTGATTCAATAATTGCTGCGTTGATATTTTATATTATTGTTGTTTCAATAATTGTTACTGCACAGTATTTTTTATTATCAGATTAATAATTCATATTATTTGAATAATATTATTAGATAGCATTATTGGCAATGTCTAGAACGTTCTGTCTAAGGAGAGGTTTGGTCACCTAATTGCGCGCTATTAAGGAGAAATTCTTATTGGAAAGCCCCCTCTTTCCTGGGAATGGCCTGGTTGTCATAATTGTGATTCTGTAATATTATTTGTGAATAATTAATTATTGATTTATATGATAAGAAAATATTTATTTGATGTGGATATAAATGATGGATTTATTTATGTGGTTATTATTGAAGGAATTAATGTTGAGGTGTTTTATCAGTATTTCTATCGGAATGGAGGTATTAAAAAATCAAATCAGTATTTTTTAGATATATTACGTGAGTTATAATTTTTAATCTGACTGTTGGATCGTTGTGATTTTTGGATATGTTATATATATATAAGTTGAGTATATGTCCACAAATTTTGAACCGTTAAAAATGAACGTATGATTTGTTATGAATTTTAAGAGGTGACTGATTCGGAAATTAGGTTTATAAATGATTTTGGTAAAAAATTCTAGAATTGAGTGGGCTCCACTTGTGGTTGGTGAAGAAATATGCTGAAATTTATTTCAAATGTGGTGGGTGGCAATAGTAGTAAGTAAAGCTGTAAGGCCCCAACTTTTTATAAATGAAGATTTAATTTTCTCTAATTATTATTTTGAAATAGTAAGGGGTTGATTTGATTATTGTGGTTAGTTAAGGGTAAAATGCGTAAATATTTTTAAATAAGCAAGTGGTTATAAAAAATTCATTGTTGTCGGGGAATATTTATTTGGTCGTAGAATATTCTTGCTATCGGGGAATATTCGTACGACGGCGCAGCCTTTTGTGGGCCCCATAACGGAAAGAGATTGGATGAAGAAAATGACAAGTATAAGTTATTTATAAATAACGGCGTAGTTATTACCGTTAATACTGTTGGAATACCCGGTGGTTAAAACACAGTAATGCGCGTTGTTGCACAGTAGCACACGGTATTGCACCAATTATTGATTCTTACGTAAGAAGGCACTGCTCAATAATTGTTACAGTAATTACTGTTTAGTATTTTATTTTATTGATTTAATAATTGTTGTGTTGATATTTTATATTACTGTTGTTTCAATAATTGTCACTACACAGTATTTTCTATTATCGGAGCAATAATTCATATTATCTGAATAATATTATTAGATAACATTATTGACAATGTCTAGAAAGTTCTGTCTAAAGAGAGGTTTGACCACCTAATTGTGCGCCAGTAAGGAGAAATCTTTATTGGAAAGCCCCCTCTTTCCTAGGAATGGCCTGGTTGTCAGTATTGTGATTCTGTAATATAATTTATGAATAATTAATTATTAATTTATATGATGAGGAAAATATTGATTTTATGTGGATATAGATGGAGAAAATTTTTAATGTGACAATTGTTAAAAATTTATAATTTATCTTTTTCTGATAAAATAATTCATTTAAATATATTATTATATTTTAATAATATAATAATGGTGATATTTTTACAATGAATATGGGATATATGAGTATATGAGGAGAAATAGTATTTTTGTTGTATTAAATAACTAACACATGTTTTATGTGTCGGTGGATCCCATTTCTTGACTGAAATTTGATTATAGTCTGTAAAATCGTCCGTATGTGGATTTCGGTCAATTTATGTTTAGAATTTGGAAAAACTTTCTTCTGCAAAGTTGTAGAGAATTGAATTTCCTATAAAAAATAGCGAGATTCGAATTTTCTGATAAAAGAGCTATTTCTTATGAATTATTGAAGTTCCGAAATAATTGATTTTTGGAAGTTTTATTTATGTTTTAAAAGAAAAACGTTTTTTAAATGTTTGTGGACATCTTTAACATGTGTTAGATGGCTGAATTCAGATTCAAGAAGTGGGCGTAGGAAATTTGTTTATATATAATATTATTATATTAAATTTTCTGCTTTGGTGTTCTAAGCAATTTCCTATAAATAGGGTGCTTAGGTTAGAATTGAAAATCATACCAGAAATAAGTTTTTTTCTCTTTCTTTCTCTCTCGATATATTGAGCGTATTCTTGTGAGTATTTTTATACTTTGAGTGTTGTTATACGGTGCAAGTTCCTTCAGCACTATATTCAGTATTCAAGCTAGAAGTACTATTCTTTCTGAGGTAATGGATGTTATTTTCTTCGTAAGTGATATTATTTCTTCAATATCATTATGCCGAAATATTGGTTGGAATTTTTTTTATCAAATTTAGAACTTTTTCATGTCGGGGTTACTATTCATGAGTTACTATTCATGAGTTAATATTCACGAGTTACTATTTACGAGTACTATTCACGAAGCGTGATGATGTTTTTGTGAAATTTCTATCTTTTGGTGTCGGAGTTACTATTCACGTATACGACACTATTCACGTATACGACACTATTCACGAATACGACACTATTCGCAGAAAAATTAAATTTTCTTTTCTGTGTCCAAGATTGTCTGTTATAGTTCCTATCTTTGATTGGATCTATGTTTTGGTCTTCATTCTTGAATTTTACTCCACTCTGGTTATTTATGAAGTATTTTTGAACTTGGATTATTTAAAGTACGAATTCTTAGTACTTGTTCTTTTGTTTCACTGGATTCGTTTTCTTTAAAATATTTTTCATCATCCTCAGTCCTAAATGATGATATAACTGAATATCTTTGGCCTGTAGTGCAAAGATGAATGATTTCTGACGAATATCTTTGGGCCGTAGTGCAAAGATGAACAGGTGTTGAGATGAACATGACCGACGGATGAATATCCATGGCCTGTAGTGCAAAGATGACTATTTGATTCAAGATGTATATTGATTGATGTTACAGGGATAAAATATCGATGATGGACTTTTAAATTCATAGATGATAGTAGATTTCATTCTCTACTTAACTCTTCTAATGAATTGTTATTTCCGCTGCAGTTGTTGATCTAAAACTTGTTGTCTATTGTATTCTATTAGAATTTTCCCTGTTGAAGACTAACGATAATTTGTTCTATATTATCTTAGTTATAATATTCTTTACTGGGCTAGTTGAGCTCACCCTTTTCCTTTTTGTTCTGTTTTTCTTCTCAGGAGGCGAGAATGTAGCGGGTACTAGTCGGGATATGGAATGATGGTTCAAGATAGTTGTCTTAGTAGTCCTCACTATTTTGTAAAATAGTGTATCAATAAGTATAATGGGGACTTAATTGAGTATAAATACTGTCTAGATGACAATATTTGTATTTAAACTCACAGTATATGTGTTGTCGTATTTTGCACGACAATTGTATTAATAAAGTTCTAGTTATTTATGTACCATGTATTTGGCGACTCAGAATAGGTTGGGTGGAATGAACCTATTTTGGGAGCGTCACAGTTGGTATCAGAGCTTAGGGATATGGTCTCTGGTGGAGATCGGGGAATAGAACTAGGAGTGGAGAGACGAGTAAATCCTTCGCTAGTGTGTCCTACCTAAGCTTATTTGTTGGTTGGTCAGAATATAGGGATATTATGTGATATGTTAATTTCTTTAATTAACCCTTGTTTTATGGCAGTAATTGAGAATGGCAACTGAGAATGTTAACAGTGGAGTAAATGAGACCGTGGAGACACATTTGCTCACCAATGAGGAGAACGTGCAACAGGCCGATAATGTTCCACTTGTGAACAACACCACTGATCAGACGATGAACGATGGGATGCTTAGAAGCTTTTTGCAGTTCATGCAAAATCAGACGAGGGAGACTCGTGTACAAAATACCGGTGAAAATGATAGCAACGCACGGTTTGTCACAGCCAAACAGTTCAAAGAGTTGGGACCACCAGAATTCTGGAGAAAGCCGGATCCGATTAAGGCGGAGACATGGGTCAAGCAAATTACCAAGATATTCGATGTCTTGGGATACACAGAGGAACAGAAGGTTCCATTCGCCACTTTTATGTTTCGTAACGAGGCAGATTACTGGTGGGAATCTGTGAAGCGTACCCAGCCAGCCGCACTCAACATGTCTTGGGAAACGTTTCAGAAACTGTTCAATAACAAGTACTTTCCTAAAAGTATTCGCCATATGAAAGAGGTAGAGTTTATTAGACTAGAACAGAACAACATGACGGTGTCCCAGTACGAGGTGAAGTTCGCGGAGTTATCCAGGTTTGCACCTCATTTGGTGAAGAAAGAGGAACGTATGACGAGGATGTTTTTGAGAGGTTTGAAACCCGACATACGTCAATATCTCATTTCTCATAAATTTTCTCTATATTCAGATGTTGTGAATAGGGCTCAGTTATTGGAGCGCGATATTGAGTCAGCTCAATCGAAGAATAACGACCTACAACTCGATGATAATCGTATCGATGGCAAGGATAACTATCGTGGAGGAAATTATCGTGCCAGAAATGGTAACTACTTCGGTGGTAATCATGGCCAAGATAATAGAAGAAATAACTCAAGTGAAAATTTCCAGAAGAGAAGATTTAACGATGACGGGAAGATGTCGGCAGCAGCACCATCACCAGCAACAAATTCTAGGGGAGGAGAATGACCGCCAGTTAGATGCTACAAATGCGGAGAGGAGGGACATATAAGTTTAAACTGTTCACAGCCTTCCAAGATATGTTATAATTGTGAAAAAGAAGGTCATATCGCTCGAGATTGTACGGTAGCGAAACCCAGTCCAGCGGGGATGGTGACTCAAAAGGCTGTCCCAGAAAAGTCAAAGTCAACGGTTCCTAGAAGAGCGTTTGTCGTGACTGGTCAGAATGCAAGGAACCCGAACGAAGTTAGCACGGGTTAGTTAATTATAAATTCTTACGAAGTTTATACCTTATTAGATACCGGTTCTACCAATTCATTTATCTCTCCTGCTTGTGCTCAACGTTTAACCTTGACTCTGGAGAAAATTAGACTTTGACTTATTTGTTGAAACTCCGTTAGGAGAAACTTTCGTTACATCCGCTGTTTATAAATCTTATTTGATCCAAGTTGGCACCATCACATTATCTGTTGACCTTATTTCTTTAAAAATTCTTGCATTTGATGTGACCTTAGGGATTGATTGGTCAACCACTCATCATGCTAAAATTGATTGCTTTTGTAAGGTTGTTAGTTTTCATATTCCTATGCAACCTGTTATTCGAATTTAAGCAACCAAACCATTGAAGTCAAACTCTTTTATATCAAGACGTAAAGTCATTCGTTTATTGAAAAATGGATGTCAAGCTTTCTTAGCCCATGTTATGCACTTGAACAAAAATACGTCAGATTCGAATGATATTTCTATTGTTAGTAAATTTCCTGATGTATTTCCTGAAGAATTTCTTGGCTTACTCCCAAAGTGTGATATTGAATTTTGTATCGACTTTGAACCCGGTACAAAACTCATTCCTAAAATCTCATATCGAATGGCTCCTATTGAACTTCAGGAGTTAAAAATTCAACTATAGAATTTGGTACCTGAGCCTCTATCTGGTGACTTCCTTTGTGGAATGCACCGAAGCCAGACTCTCCTATGACGCCATATTTGTGTGGTAGTAAACTGATAGGTGTTATTGTGACGTGTTATCCAAGATTAGGATATGAGTCATAGTTGAGAGCAACCTAAGTCAGTAATCGAAATACGTAGCTTTCTAGGCTTAGTTAGTTATTATCGGAGATTCGTGGAAAGATTTTCTCGAATCGCTACTCCATTAACTCAGCTGACTCGTAGAAATACAAAACTCGAATGGAGCGAGGAATGTGAGAAGAGCTTCCAAGAACTCAACATGCGGCAATGACGTTGGCTCGAGCTGTTGAAGATTACGACCATACCATTCAATACCATCCTGAAAAAAGCGAACGTGGTAGCTAACGCGTTAAGTAGAAGATCGTATGCGGGTACGAGTGCGATATTGTCGAACACAAAGACCCATTTTGTATGACTTACAAATGATAAAGATAGAGTTAAAGACTCTATGGATCACGTGATGATATACGAGTAAAATCGACTTTAATCGATAAAGTTAAAACCGCTCAAGCTACACACCAGAGCTGATGAATATGAAGAAGAAGGTGCAAGAAGTTGTTATTCCAAAAGCGAGAATTGGCGATGTGAGGAAAGCTCAAACCTTTAATTTATTGGTCCATTTAAAAACCTCGATCGAGTAGGAACTGTGGCCTATAGACTCATTTTATCGCCAAGTATGACGCGTGTTCATAACGTTTTTCACGTATCGAAGTTACAAAATTATGTGGACGACTCGAACCACATTATTGAGTTAGAACCAGACGAGATAGCTGAAGATTTAACGTACGAGTAGATACCTGTCAAGATTTTGGATAGGAAGGAGCATGTCCTACGCACAAAGGTCATACCCCAAGTCAAAGTTTTGTGGAGGAACCATGCTATTAAAGAAATGACCTGAGAGTTGGAAACGGAAATGAAAGCGAAGTATCCTCATCTTTTCGAAACACCAGGTACGTACATCAATTTCGAGGACGAAATTTCATAAGGAGGGGAGGTTGTAAGGCCCCAACTTTTTATAAATGAAGATTTAATTTTCTCTAATTATTATTTTGAAATAGTAAGGGGTTGGTTTGATTATTGTGGTTAGTTATGGGTAAAATGCGCAAATATTTTTAAATAAGCAAGTGGTTATAAAATATTCATTGTTATCGGGGAATATTCGTTTGGTCGTGGAATATTCTTGCTGTCGAAAAATATTCGTACGACGGCGTAGCCTTTTGTGGGCCCCATAACGGAAAGAGATTGGATGAAAAAAATGACAAGTATGAGTTGTTTATAAATAACGGATTAGTTGTTACCGTTAATACTGTTGAAATACCTGGTGGTTAAAACACAGTAGTACGCGTTGTTGCACAGTAGCACACGGTATTGCACCAATTATTGATTCTTACGTAAGAAGGCACTGCTCAATAATTGTTACAGTAATTACTGTTCAGTATTTTATTTTATTGATTCAATAATTGTTGCGTTGATATTTTATATTACTGTTGTTTTAATAATTGTCACTACACAGTATTTTCTATTATCGGAGCAATAATTCATATTATCTGAATAATATTATTAGATAACATTATTGGCAATGTCTAGAAAGTTCTGTCTAAGGAGAGGTTTGGTCACCTAATTGCGCGCTAGTAAGGAGAAATCCTTATTGAAAAGCCCCTTCTTTCCTGGGAACGGCCTGGTTGTCAGTATTGTGATTATGTAATATTATTTGTGAATAATTAATTATTGATTTATATGATGAGAAAAATATTGATTTTATGTGGATATAGATGGAGAAAATTTTTAATGTGACAATTGTCGAAAATTAATAATTTATCTTTTTCTGATAAAATAATTCATTTAAATATATTATTATATTTTAATAATATAATAATGGTGATATTTTTACAATTAATATGAGATATATAAGTATATGAGGAGAAATAGTATTTTTGTTGCATTAAATGATTAACACATATTTTGTGTGTCGGTAGACCCCATTTCTTGACTGAAATTTGATTATAGCCTGTAAAATCGTCCGTATGTGAAGTTCGGTCAATTTATGTTTGGAATTTAGAAAAAATTTCTTCTGCAAAGTTGTAGAGAATTGAATTTCCTATAAAAAATAGCGAGATTCGAATTTTCTGATAAAAGAGCTATTTCTTATGAATTATTGAAGTTCCGAAATAATTGATTTTTGGAAGTTTTATTTATGTTTTAAAAGAAAAACGTTTTTTAAATGTTTGTGGACATCTTTAACATGTGTTAGATGGCTGAATTCAGATTCAAGAAGTGGGCGTAGGAAATTTGTTTATATATAATATTATTATATTAAATTTTTTGCTTTGGTGTTCTAAGCAATTTCCTATAAATAGGGTGCTTAGGTTAGAATTGAAAATCACACCAGAAATAAGTTTTTTTCTCTCTCTTTATCTCTCGATATATTGAGCGTATTCTTGTGAGTATTTTGATACTTTGAGTGTTGTTATACGGTGCAAGTTCTTTCAGCACTATATCCAGTATTCCAGCTAGAAGTACTATTCTTTCTGAGGTAAGGGATGTTATTTTCTTCGTAAGTGATATTATTTTTTCAATTTCATTATGCCAAAATATTGGTTAGAATTTTTTATCAAATTTAGAACTTTTTCATGTCGGGGTTACTATCATAAGTTACTATTCACGAGTTACTATTCACGAGTACTATTCACGAAGCATAATGATATTTTTGTGAAATTTCTATCTTTTGGTGTCGGAGTTACTATTCACGTATACGGCACTACTCACGTATACGACACTATTCACGAATACGACATTATTCATAGAAAAATTAAATTTTCTTTTCTGTGTCCAAGATTGCCTGTTATAGTTCCTATCTTTGATTGGATCTATGTTTTGGTCTTCATTCTTGAATTTTACTCCACTCTGGTTATTTATGAAGTATTTTTGAACTTGGATTATTTAAAGTACGAATCCTTTGTACTTGTTCTTTTGTTTCACTGGATTCGTTTTCTTTAAAATATTTTTTATCATCCCCAGTCCTAAATGATGATATAACTGAATATCTTTGGCCTGTAGTGCAAAGATGAATGATTTCTGATGAATATCTTTGAGCCGTAGTACAAAGATGAACAGGTGTTGAGATGAACATGACCGACGAATGAATATCTTTGGCCTGTAGTGCAAAGATGACTATTTGATTCAAGATGTATATTGATTGATGTTACAGGGATAAAATATCGATGATGGACTTTTAAATTCATAGATGATAGTAGATTTCATTCTCTACTTAACTCTTCTAATGAATTGTTGTTTCCGCTGCAGTTGTTGATCTAAAACTTGTTGTCTATTGTATTCTATTAGATTTTTTCCTATTGAAGACTAACGATAATTTGTTCTATATTATCTTAGTCATAATATTCTTTACTGGGCTAGTTGAGCTCACCCTTTTCCTTTTTGTTCTATTTTTCTTCTCAGGAGGTGAGAATGTAGCGGGTACTAGTTGGGATATGGAATGATGGTTCAAGATAGTTGTCTTAGTAGTCCTCATTATTTTCTAAATTAGTGTATCAATAAGTATAATGAGGACTTAATTGAGTATGAATACTGTCTAGATAACAATATTTGTATTTAAACTCACAATATATGTGTTGTCGTATTTTGCACGACAATTGTAATAATAAAGTTATATTTATTTTTGTACCATGTATTTGGCGACTCAGGATAGGTTGGTTGGAATGGACCTATTTTGGGGGCGTCACAAAATCCATCAGGTTGCAGGTCAAGTCTGCTTCGGCGTGCTAACATTTTCCTATAAATAGAGGGCTAAGTTAGAATTGAAAATCACACCAGAATTCATAAGTTTTCTCTCTTTCTCTCTTTATATTCTCGAGCGTATTTTGTGAGTATTTTGATACTTTGAGAGTTATTATTCAGTGCAAGTTTCTGTCAGCACTATATCTGAAATTCAGTCAGAAGTACGGTTATTCTGAGGTAAGGGATGTTATTTTTTTCGTAAATGATATTACTTCTTTCAATATCATTATGCCGAAATATTGGTTTGAACTTTTTATCAAATTTGGAACTTTTTGTGTCGGGGTTACTATTCACGTATACGACACTATTCACCGAAAAATAAAATTTTTCCTTTTTAGCCAAGATGGCTATTATGGTCACTATCTTTGATTGTATCCATGTTTTGATCATTATTTTTGAATTCTATTTTAAAATTGGTTATTTCGGAGTATTATTGAACTTGGATAAACTGTAATACGAATCCCTAATATTTGTTCTTTTATCTCACTGGATTCGTTTTCTTTAAGATATTTTTCATCATTCTCAGTCCTAAATGATGATATTACTGAATATCTTTTTGGCCTGTAGTGCAAATATGAATGATTACCTGATGAATATCTTTGGCCCGTAGTGCAAAGATGAACATGTGTTGAGATGAACATGACTAACTGAGTATTATTCTTGAATTTTACTCCACAAAGTAGTATCATGTTGACAATTTGGACGTTATTGATTTCTGGATAAATTAAATTATAAATCTTTAAAATTTATCCTTGAACTTGTTTAATTGAATTATTATATCATTGTCATCATCCTCATGTTTATATTCTGTTGAAAGTCATCTGTAGCCTGTAGTGCATAGATGGACTTGGTATGATTATGACCATGGATTATTCAGTATAATCATGACTGTAATGTTACAAATGATGTGGTAAAAGTCCTTATTGGCCGTAGTGCATTGATGGACAACTTTTCGTATGATTATGGCCATGGATTCTCTTCGGCCAAGGGTGCAAAGATGAATTATTTTATAGCATGATCATGACCGTTGATGAAAATATGATTATCTTTGGTCCGTAGTGCAGGGATGATTCGATGATGTGGATTATTTATTAAGCTGAATCTCAGCAATAAAATTGATGATAAATCTTTTAAATCATAGAAGATAGTAGGTTTTATGCTCTACTTGACTCTTCTAATGGATTGCTTTTTCCGCTGCAGTTGTTGATCTAAAACTTGGTGTCTATTATATTTTATCAGATTTTTCCTTGTTGAAGACTAATGATAATTTGTTGTACATTATCTTAGTCATAATATTTCTTACTGGGCTAGTTGAGCTCACCATTTCTTTCACTGTTCTCTTCAGGAAATGAGAATATAACTGGGACTAGTCGGGGAATGGATTGACGGTCCAGATGGTTGCATTAGTAGTCCTCACTATTCTGTGAAATAGTGTGATAATTGTAATGAGGACTCCTTTTGAGTTTGTATACTCTCTAGTAGACAATATTTGTATTCAAACTCACAGTATATGTGTTGTCGTATTCTGCACGACAATTGTATTACTGAAGTTGTATTTATTTCTATACCATGTATTTGGCGACTCAGAATGGGTGATGTATACCTATTTTGGGGGCGTCACAACAATAATATAAAATATCAACGCAGCAATTATTGAACCAATAAAATAAAATATTGAGCAGTAATTACTGTAATAATTATTGAGTAGTGCCTTCTTACGTAAGAATTAATAATTCAAAAATACTGTTCAATACCGTGTACTACTGTGCAACAACGTGTATTGCTTTACTTTACCCACCGGGTATTCCAACAGTGTTAACGGTAACGATTACGTCATTATTTATAAAAATTCAAATTTGTCGTTTTCTTCATCCGACAGTTATTCTGTTATGGGGCCCACAAATGGCTGTGCTGTCGTACGAATATTCTCCGACAGAAAGAATATTCCACGACCAAACGAATATTCCCCAACAACAATGAATATTTTATAATCACTTGCTTATTTTGAAAAATTTGCACATTATAACCAAAGTATTATATCAAATTAACACCATATTATTCACAATAATAAATAGAGGAAATTCGATTTTATTCATTAAAAAGTTGGGGTCTTACAACCTCCCATCCTTATGAAATTTCGTCCTCAAAATTTACGTACCTGGTATTTCGAAGAGTTGAGAATACCTTGCTATCAATTCAGATTCTATCTCCCCGGTCATCATGATTTCTCCATTGCTCATCTCCCGTGATAACTTCATTTGGGTTCCTCACTTGTTGGGAAGTCATGACAACCGTTCTCCCTTGAACTACCCGGCTTTGACTTGTTTAGGCCAGCATTTGGTGTTATCACTACCGTTTGAATATACTTTTTTATAGGGCATATTCCACCCTCAACTGCTTCTTCGTACTCCTGATTAATGATCTGAATCATCAATCTTCGATCCATATCGAATTGAGGTTGACTGCTCTGTACAGGGTAATTCAAAACTCGATGTTGGGTTCTCCCAATTGCTGTCCAAAAAGAGAAATACATATAATCTATTTTAGCCTTCTTAGATCGGACATCTCTTTCCACAATATCAATGCGTCGTGCGGCTTTTACCCATGCATCACTCACTCTCACTCGTTCAGTTGTTTCTTCTTTCAGCTCAGATTCCAGCTTTATCATCTTATACTCTGCCAAAGAATGCTTCTGTTCAAGCATCACATATCGGCTAACACAAGCTTGAATTGTTGCATCCTTTTGCTCCACGACTGTCTGCCGTTCTTCAACCTGCTCTTCTAACTCATGAATACGATTTTGCAATTCTACATTTCGATCATAAAATTCTTCTAATAAATTTTCCTCAGGTTCTTCTTCTTCCTCACTCTCAGCTGCTACCTCTGCGACTAGCTCGGGTGCAACATTAATTCTTCCCTCACAACAAGAATATCTGTAATTCCTTCTTCTCCTGACATCACATTATCATGGTTGGTGATTATAGGTATCCACATGGTCTCATCCACTCCATTGTTAACATTCTCAGCTGCCATTCTCAAATACTGGCATAAAACAGGGGTTAATTAAACAAATTAACGTATCACATAATATCCGTATATTATGACCGACCAACAAATAAACTTAGGTAGGACACACTAGCGAAGGATTACTCATCTCTCTCATCCTAGTTCTATTCCCCGATCTCCGCCAGAGACCATATCCCTAAGCTCTGTTACCAACTGTGACGCCCCCCAAAATAGGTCCATTCCATCCAACCTATTCTGAGTCGCCAAATACATGGTACAGAAAATAACTACAACTTTATTACAACAATTGTCGTGCAAAATACAACAACACATATGTTGTGAGTTTTGATACAAATATATATACCAACTGTGACTATTGACACCAACTTGGGTAGCACGTCACAATGACACCTTACATAAAGGTACAGTCAAAAACTGTTTTAGAAATTATAATCTTTGGGAAGTGCTCAAGGAAACCTTCATACATGGAAGGCCATGCGTCTAGGTTATGATAGATATCATATGTCCACAGAATTATCCTTGGTTGACCCAATAGACCCCAAAGAAAAATGAGAAGATTACTATCATGCTCTTTCCAATGGTGAGTCTTTTCTTAACATATAACTATCTCCACTGTCTCTAGTTGAAAATTATATTTCAAATAAACTCCAAAATCATATAGGTAGTGCTCATAGATATACTCAGTAAGTGGATGTGCATAACCCTGTCTTATGATAACACGAGGTTGTATGTCATTAGACATCTTGTATGATAGCGACAAAACACTCTTCCAAAGTTGGGTTCACCTCACCCTATTCGATTCACCAAATATAACTACTAAATAATGTATAAAATACAACACACTTTTCTATACTGTTTAGGGAGAACTTCCACCGCTAGAGACCACCGTTCTATTCCCCTGTTACCCCCGCTCGACCCAGCTACACTCTTATTACCTGAAAGGAATTGTGAAGCAAAGGGTGAGCTCAACTAGCCTAGTAAAGAATATCATGACTAAAGATAAATAAATTATCAATAGCCTTCAACAGTAATAAATCAGAGATTTAGAACATATGGTAGATGGTAAAATTTTTCAACCATAGTTACAGCGGAATGAGCAATCCATTAGAAGAGTCAAATAGACCATAAAGTCTATTATCTTCTCCATGTTAAAAATCCACCAACAATATTTTATCCCTGTAACATCAATCAACATTTCTGGTCCACAATCATATGAATAACTCATAATCATAATTGTGGTTCTAAATTCCTCTTCTCATCCAAGACGAAGATAATTTTCATCTCCTGTCTTTACCTAAAACATCAAAGATCATGGTTATACCAAATCACATTTCATGTTCATAATCATACTGATAAATTCATTTTTGCACTACAGACCAAAGATATTCATCAACAGTTCATCTTTGCACTACTGGCCAAAGATATTCAACCACAGATCATCTTTGCACTACATGCCAAAGATATTCAACAACAGATCATCTTTGCACTACAGGCCAAAAATATTAATATCTCAAAGAAATATATAATCATTTCAGAATTTATATAAACAATAATTATAACCATGTTGATCAATTCACCTTTGCACTTGAGCTAAAGATATTCAATTATAAATTCAATGGTCATGATCATACCAGTCAACAATTCAACTTTGCACTACTGGCCAAAGAGAACTCATGGTCACGATTATACCAATAATCTACCCATCTTTACACTCAAGTCAAAGAAAAATTTCTTCACCAGGATTATAAAAATATTATATATGATAATAAAAATAGTATGATCAAAACACAGATTTAATTTCAGGAGTAAAATTCATAAATCAACGATAATTTAGTCAGAAAAAGAAACCAATTTTATCGTGAATAGTAACTCGTGAATAGTAACTCATGAATAGTAACCCCAACATGAAAAAGGTAGAAATTCCACAATAAAATTCATACCAATATTTTGGTATAATGATATTAAAAGAATAACATTTCTTAAACTTATAAATAATTTATTTTAATTGTTTACACTTTACTAAATAATGTATTTAATCATCGTAAAATGCTAAACTCATAAGATTTCATCACCAATAACCAAAACCCTCATAAAAAATCTGCATATACCTCATATAGGATTTTCAAGCCATAAAATCCTATTTTCCAATTTTCTTACTTCGCATAACATATTTAATTCATTTACTCATAACTAGTCTATTTTCATAAAAAATGCCAAATCAGTCCCAAAAATATTTCTTTTCTGAAATTTAGCAGAATATAGTCCCATATTGAACATATATTTTTTCCGGAATTTTTAAAATTCATTTATTATTTTTCATATGGCCAAAATTGCCGAATATTTAGACATTTATCATAAACTGTACTTTTGTCCAAAAATTTTGAAATTTACAGAGTATACTTCTGTTATATACATGTACTCCCAATAAAAATTTAATCAATTTTAGAGTTAACCACTAGGAGTTATAAGGGTTTACTTTTAAAATAGTCTTTTCCCATAAAATTCATAACTCCTAATCTATACATCCAAAAATCGCCATTTTTGGACACAATCTAGAAAACTCATCAAATTATCATTTTAAATTTCCCAGAATTTTTGAGGGACGGAAAAATTACGAAACTGAAAAACATAATAACCCTTACAATCTTTTACCTCAAAAGAGCAGTATTTCTGACTAAAATATCGGATGTAAAGTCGAAGGAAACTTGCACTGAATAGCAACTCTCCAAGTATCTAAATACTCACAAAAATATGCTCGATAATATAGAGAAAGAAAACTTATATTTCTGGTGTGATTTTCAATTCTAACATAAGCACCTATTTATAGGAAAATACTAGAACGCCAAGGAAGACTAAATTAATAAAATATAATATAATATTTTCTTTCTTCCTACGCCTCCTTCACCAACCAAGCCAGCCATCTTGGACACAAATTGACAGCCCACATGTTGAAAACAAAAGTGGGTCCCACTCAATTTTAATAAAAAATTATTTTATTTTTTGGAACTTCAATAATTCATAGAAAATAGCCTGTTTATCAAAAAAATACGAATTTTATGTCCATTCCACACGAAATCAAATTCTCTACAACTTTGTAGCTTTAAATTTTTCCAAATTCCAAACAAAAAATATCTGAAATCCACAAATAGATGATTTTTAACACCTCTAAAAATTCATAACAAATCATTCGTTCATTTTTAACGGTTCAAAATTTGTGAATATATACTCAACTTATTTATGTATAACATATCCAAAAATCACAATGATCCAACGGTCAGATTAAAATTATAACTCACGCAATAGAGCTTTAAGAACACCGATTTGATCTTTTAATACCTCCAATCCGACAAAATACTGATAAAACATCTCAACATTAATTCCTTCATTATAACCATATAAATAAATCCATCATTTATATCCTCATCAAATAAATATTTTCTTATCATATAAATCAATAATTAATTATTCACAATAATATTACAGATTCACAATAATGACAACCAGGCAGTTTCCAGGAAAGATGGGGCTTTCCGATAAGGATTTCTCCTTACTGACGTGCAATTAGGTGACCAAACTTCTCATTGACAGAACTTTCTAGACATTACCAATAATGCTATCTAATAATATTATTCAAATAACATGAATTATTGATCCGATAATGAAAAATACTGTGCAGTGACAATTATTGAAACAACAATAATATAAAATATCAACGCAACAATTATTGAACCAATAAAATAAAATATTGAGCAGTAATTACTGTAACAATTATTGAGTAGTGCCTTCTTACGTAAGAATCAATAATTTAAAAATACTGTGCAATACCATGTGCTACTGTGCAACAACGCGTATTACTTTACTTTACCCACCGGGTATTCCAACAGTGTTAACGGTAACAATTACGCCATTACTTATAAAAATTCAAATATATCATTTTCTTCATCTGACAGTTATTCTGTTATGGGGCCCATAAATGGTTGCGCCATCGTACGAATATTCTCCGATAGAAAGAATATTTCACGACCAAACGAATATTCCCCAACAACAATGAATATTTTATAACCACTTGCTTATTTTGAAAAATTTTGCACATTACAACCAAAGTATTATATCAAATTAACACCATATTATTCACAATAATAAATAGAGAAAATTTAATTTTATTCATTAAAAAGTTGGGGTCTTACATATAGGTTGTATACTGGGACCAAAAGATGATAGAGGCTAGGAAAGATCTATCTATTATCTCAACAAAAGATTCAGTATCAGTGAGCATAAGTATACCTTGATTGAGAAGACTTGTTGTGTATTAGCATTGGCTTCCATGAGATTATAACATAATCTCCATCGTCACACAACCCATCTCATATCCCGCATGGATCCTATCAAGTACGTGTTCAACAAATCTATTGTAAGACCCCAACTTTTTATGAATAAAGAATTAATTTTTCCTATATATTATTTTGAATAATAAGGTGTGGATTTGATATATAGTTGTGTGTAATATTTACAAATTTTTTAAAGTAAGCAAATTGTCATAAAATATTCGTTTGGTCAGTGTCGACGTCGGGATTTTTATTTATCCCTTTTATGTTCTTGTCTTTTGGTGTTCTCATGTTAGGTGATATTTGTTTGAAAAAAATAAGTTATGAAAAGGTCCGACATGTATATGTCTACGATTGGACTGTAAGAGTCGCCAGTTGGTATTTTTAAATGGTTGCACCAACTCAACCGAGAAAAAGTTTGCACATTGACCTAGTGATGTGTGTAAGACCCCAACTTATTAATAAATGAAATTATATTTCCTCTATTTATTATTTTGAAATAGAAAGGGTTGATTTGATTAATGTGGTTAGTTATGGATAAAATGCGCAAATATTTCAAATAAGCAAGTGGTTATAAAATATTCATTTTTGGTCGGTGAATATTCGTGTGGTCGTGGAATATTCTTTCTGTCAGGGAATATTCGTACGACGGCGCAGCTATTTGTTAGCCTCATAATGAAAAACGATTGGATGAAGATAACAAAAAAATTAAATTTTTATAAATAACGGCTTAGTTGTTACCGTTAACACTGTTGGAATACCCGGTGGTTAAAATGTAGTAATACGCGTGGTTGCACAGTAGCACACGAATTGCACAGTATTTTTGAATTATTGATTCTTACGAAGGAAGGCACTACTCAATAATTGTTACAGTAGTTACTGTTCAATATTTTATTTTATTGATTCAATAATTGCTGCGTTGATATTTTATATTATTGTTGTTTCAATAATTGTTGTTGCACAGTATTTTCCATTATCAGATCAATAATTCATATTATTTAAATAATATTATTAGATAACATTATTGGTAATGTCTAGAAAGTTCTGTCTAAGGAGAGGTTTGGTCATCTAATTGCGCGCTAGTAAGGAGAAATCCTTATTGGAAAGCCCCCTCTTTCCTGGGAACGGCCTGGTTGTCATAAATATAATTCTGTAATATTATTTGTGAATAATTAATTATTGATTCATATTATAAGGAAATATTTATTTTATGTGGATATAAATGTTGGATATATTTATTGTGGTTAAAAATGAAGGAGTTAATGTTGAGGTGTTTTATCAGTATTTTTATCGGAGTGGATGTATTAAAAATCAAATCAGGATTTTTGAGAAATATTGCGGGGGTTATAATTTTTAATCCGACCGTTGGATCGTGGTAATATTTGGATATATTATACATATATAAGTTGAGTATATGTCCATAAATTTTGAACCGTTAAAAATGAACGTATAATTTGTTATGAATTTTACGAGATGACTGGTTTAGAAATTGTTGAATTTTCGGAGTTAATCATTTTGGTAGAAAATTCTAGAATTGGTGGGCCCCACTCTTGGTTGCTGAAGAAATGTGCTGAGATTTTTATTCAAATGTGGTGGGTGGGAATAGTAGCAGGTAAAGCCATCAGGTTGCAGGTTAAGTCTGCTTCGGCGTGCTAACATTTTCCTATAAATAGAGGGCTAAGTTAGAATTGAAAATCACACCAGAAACAAGTTTTCTCTCTTTCTCTCTCTAGATTATTGAGTGTATTTTGTGAGTATTTAGATACTTTGAGAGTTTATATTCCTCAGAGCAAGTTTCTTTCAGTCTTATACCGGTATTCCGACCAGAAGTACTGATATTTTGAGGTAAGGGATATTATTTTCTTCTTAAATGATATTATTTTCTTCAATATCATTATGCTGAAATATTGACATGAGTTTTTATCAAGTTTGGAACTTTTTGTGTCGGGGTTACTATTCACGTATACGGCACTGTTCACGTATACAGCACTGTTCACGAATACGGCACTATTCACCGAAAAATAAAATTTTCCCTTTTTGTCCAAGATGTCTATTATGGTTACTATCTTTGATTGTATCCGTGTTTTGATCTTTATTTTTGAATTCTGCTTCACAATTGATTATTATGACGTATTATTGATATTGGATAAACTATTATATGAATCCCTACTATTTGTCCTTCTGTCTCACTGGGTTCGTTTTCTTTAAGATAATTTTTATCATCCTCAGTCCTAAATGATGATATTACTGAATATCTTTGACCTGTAGTGCAAAGATGTATGATTACCTGATGAATATCTTTGGCCTGTAGTGCAAAGATGAACAGGTGTTGAAATGAACATGACTGACTGGTGATACAAATGAATATCTTTGGCCTGTAATGCAAAGATGAATATTTGGTTAAAGATGATTATTAATTGATGTTGCAGGGTTAAAATATTGATGATGGACTTTTAAATCTTAGAAGATAGTAGAATTCATTCTCTACTTGACTCTTCTAATGGTTTGTTGTTTCCGCTGCAGTTGTTGATCTAAAACTTGTTGTCGAGTATATTCTATCAGATTTTTCCCTGTTGAATACTAATGATAATTTGTTGTATATTATCTTAGTCATAATATTCTTTACTGGGCTAGTTGAGCTCACCCTTTTTCTTTTTGTTCCATTTTTCTTCTTAGGAGGTGAGAACATAACAGGATCTAGTCGGGGTATGGAGTGATTGTTCTAGAAAGATGTTTTAGCGGTCCTCACTATTTCTGTAAAATAGTATTTGAATAATTGTAATGAGGACTTATTTAAGTGTGGATATTGTCTAGAAGACAATATTTGTATTTAAACTCACAGTATGTGTTGTCGTATTTTGCACGACAATTAAAGTTGTAGTTTGCTTTTTGGTACCATGTATTTGGCGACTCAGAATGGGTGTTGGATACCTATTTTGGGGGCGTCACAGTTAGTATCAGAGCTTAGGGATATGATCCCTGGCTGAGATGTGAGACAAGAACTAGGAGGGGAGAGACGGAGAATTCCTTCGCTAGTATGACCTGACTAAGTTTATTTGGTATTTATTTGGTCGGTCAGAGTATAGGGATAATATATTACATGACTATTAACCTTTGTTTTATGATAGTATTTAAGAATGGCAGCTGAGAACGTTAATAATGGAGTAAATCAGACCGTGGAGACACCTTTGATCACCACCCAGGGGAACGTGCAACAAGAAGGCAATATTCCTCCTGTAAACAACGTTACCGAGCAAACGATGAATGATGGAATGTTTAGGAGCTTTTTGCAGTTCATGCAAAATCAGACGAGGGAGACTCGTGTGCAGAATACAGGTGGAAATGATAACAAGCAGTTCAAAGAATTGGGACCACCAGAATTTAAGGGAAAGCCGGATCCGATCATGGCGGAAACGTGGGTCAAGCAAATTACCAAGATATTCGATGTTTTGGGATGCACGGAGGAACAGAAGGATCCATTCGCCACTTTTATGTTCTGCGGTGAGGCAGACTACTGGTGGGAGTCTGTGAAGCGTACCCAGCCTGACGCACTCAACATGTCTTGTGAAACATTTCAAAAACTGTTCAATGACAAGTACTTTCCTGAAAGTATTCGTCATATGAAGGAGGTGGAGTTTATCAAACTGGAACAAAACAATATGACGGTGTCCCTGTACGAGGCGAAGTTTGCAGAGTTATCCAGGTTTGCACCTCATTTGGTCGAAAATGAGGAACGAATGACAAGGATGTTTCTGAGAGGTCTAAAACCCCAGATTCGGCAATATCTTATCTCTCATAAATTTTCTTTATATTCAGATGTTGTAAATAGGGCTCAATTATTAGAGCGAGATAATGAGTATGTTCAACCGAGGGACCACAACCAGAGTCATACTGGTGACAGCAGTCATCGGAGCGATGAGAACCAGCGAGGAGGGAAAAATACAGACAAAAGTGGTAACCACTCGGGTGGTCATCGTGGCCATGACAATAGGAGAGGTGAGTCAAGTGGAAATTTTAAGAAGAAAAGATTTAACGATGACAGGAAGACGTCGACAGTAGCACCAGCACCAAGAACAAATTCTAGGGGAGGAGAACGACCGCCAGTTAGATGTTACAGATGCAGAGAGGAGGGACATATAAGTCCAAACTGCCCACAACAGTTCAAGGTATGTTATAATTATGGAAAGGAAGGACATATCGCTCGAGATTGTACTATAGCAAAACCAAGTCCAGCTGGGACGGTAACACCAAAGGCGGATACGGACAAAATAAAGTCGGCAATTTCTGGAAGAGCGTTTGTCGTGACTGCCCAAAACGCGAGGAACCCGAACGAAGGTATAACGGGTTAGTTAATTATAAATTCTTGCGAAGTTTATACCTTACTAGATACCGGTTCTACCCATTCTTTTATCTCTCCTGCTCGTGCTCAACGTTTAAACTTGACTCCGGAGAAATTAGACTTTGACCTATCTGTGGAGACTCCGTTAGGAGAAACTTTCATTACATCTACAATTTATAAATCTTGCTTAATCCAAGTTGGCACAATCACATTACTTGTTGACCTTATCTCTTTAAAGATACTTGCTTTTGATGTGATTTTAGGAATTGATTGGTTAACTACTCATCATGCCAAAATTGATTATTTTCGTAAGGTTGTTAGTTTTCATATTCCTAACCAACCTGTTATGCGAATTCAAGCAACCAAACCACTAAAATCAATCGCTGTCATAATAAGCCATAAAGTCATTCGTTTATTGAAAAACGGATGTCTAGCTTTATTAGCCCATGTCATGGACTTGAACAAAAATACGTTAGATTTGAATGATATTTCTGTTGTTAGTGAATTTCCTGACGTATTTCCTAAAGAATTTTCTGGCCTAACCCAGAGCGTGATATTGAATTTTTGTACTGATCTTCAACCCAATACAAAACCCATTTCTAAAATCTCATATTGAATAGCTCCTATTGAACTTCAGGAGTTAAAAACCCAACTATAGAAGTTGGTACCCGAGCCTCTATCTGGTGACTTCCTTTGTGGAATGCACCAAAGCCAGACTTTTCGTAAGGGACTCTATATTTGTGTGGTGATAAAACAATAGGTGTCATTGTGACATGCTATCCAAGATTGGGATATGAATCACAATTGAGAGCAACCGAAGTCGGTAACCGAAGTACGTAGCTTTTTGGGCTTAGCTGGTTACTATCGTAGATTCGTGGAAGGATTTTCTCGAATTGCTACTCCGTTAACTTAGCTGACTCAGAAAGATACAAAATTCGTATGGAGCGAGGAATGCGAGAAGATTTTCCAATAGCTCAAGAGGCGACTCATTCGGAACCTGTTCTGGCCATACCATCTTGGAAAAGCGAACGTGGTAGCTGACGCATTGAGTAGAAGATTATACGCGAGTACGAGTACGATATTGTTGAACACAAAGACCTATATTATATAATTTATAAATGATAGAGATAGAGTTAATGACTCTAGGGACCCACGTGATGATATACGAGTAAAATCGACTTTAATCGATAACGTTAAAGCTACTCAAGCTACAGACCTGGAGCTGATGAATATAAAGAAGAAGGTGCAAGAATGTATTATTCTAGAAGTAAGAGTCGATGAAGAGAAGAAAGCTCAAGCCTTCGATTTAATTGAAATCCTCGATAGAGTAGGAATTGTGGCCAATAGACTCACCTTAACGCTAAGTATGTCGCGTGTTCATAATGTTTTTCACGTATCGATGTTACGTAAATATGTGGACGACCCGAATCATATTATTGTGTTAGAACCAGACGAGATAGCCGAAGATTTAACGTACGAGGAGGTACCTGTTAAGATATTGGATAGGAAAGAACATGTCCTATGCACGAAGGTTATACCACAAGTTAAGGTTTTGTGGAGAAACCATGCTATTGAAGAAATGACTTGGGAATTTGAATCAAAAATGAAAGCGAGGTATCTTCACCTTTTCGAAACACCAGGTACATACGTCAATTTCGAGGAGGAAATTTCATAAGGAGGGGAGGTTGTAAGACCCCAACTTATTAATAAATGAAATTATATTTCCTCTATTTATTATTTTGAAATAGAAAGGGTTGATTTAATTAATGTGATTAGTTATGGGTAAAATGCGCAAATATTTCAAATAAGCAAGTGGTTATAAAATATTCATTTTTGGTCGGTGAATATTCGTGTGGTCGTGGAATATTCTTTCTGTCAGGAAATATTCGTACGACGGTGCAGCTATTTGTGGGCCACATAATGAAAAACGATTGAATGAAGATAATGACAAAAATTGAGTTTTTATAAATAACGGCGTAGTTGTTACCGTTAACACTGTTGGAATACCCGGTGGTTAAAATGTAGTAATACGCGTGGTTGCACAGTAGCACACGGATTGCACAATATTTTTGAATTATTAATTCTTACGAAGGAAGGCACTACTCAATAATTGTTACAGTAGTTACTGTTCAATATTTTATTTTATTGATTCAATAATTGCTGCGTTGATATTTTATATTATTGTTGTTTCAATAATTGTTGTTGCACAATATTTTCCATTATCAGATCAATAATTCATATTATTTAAATAATATTATTAGATAACATTATTGGTAATGTCTAGAAAGTTCTGTCTAAGGAGAGGTTTGGTCATCTAATTGCGCGTTAGTAAGGAGAAATCCTTATTGGAAAGCCCCATCTTTCCTAGGAACGACCTGGTTGTCATAAATATAATTATGTAATATTATTTGTGAATAATTAATTATTGATTCATATGATAAGGAAATATTTATTTTATGTGGATATAAATGTTGGATATATTTATTGTGGTTAAAAATGAAGGAGTTATTGTTGAGGTGTTTTATCAGTATTTTTATCGGAGTAGATGTATTAAAAATCAAATCAGGGTTTTTAAGAAATATTACGGGGGTTATAATTTTTAATCCGACCGTTGGATCGTGGTAATATTTGGATATGTTATACATATATAAGTTGAGTATATGTCCACAAATTTTGAACCGTTAAAAATGAACGTATGATTTGTTATGAATTTTACGAGATGACTGGTTCAGAAATTGTTAAATTTTCGGAGTTAATCATTTTGATGGAAAATTCTAGAATTGGTGGGCCCCACTCTTGGTTGGTGAAGAAATGTGCTGAGATTTTTATTCAAATGTGGTGGGTGGAAATAGTAGCAGGTAAAGCCATCAGGTTGCAGGTTAAGTCTGCTTCGGCGTGCTAACATTTTCCTATAAATAGAGGGCTAAGTTAGAATTGAAAATCACACCAGAAACAAGTTTTCTCTCTTTCTCTCTCTAGATTATTAAGTGTATTTTGTGAATATTTAGATACTTTGAGAGTTTCTATTCCTCAGAGCAAGTTTCTTTCAGCCTTATACCGGTATTCCGACCAGAAGTACTGATATTTTGAGGTAAGGGATATTATTTTCTTCTTAAATGATATTATTTTCTTCAATATCATTATGCTGAAATATTGACATGAGTTTTTATCAAATTTGGAACTTTTTGTGTCGGGGTTACTATTCACGTATACGACACTATTCACGAATACGACACTATTCACCGAAAAATAAAATTTTCCCTTTTTGTCCAAGATGTCTATTATGGTTACTATCTTTGATTGTATCCATGTTTTGATCTTTATTTTTGAATTCTGCTTCACAATTGATTATTATGAAGTATTATTGATCTTGGATAAGCTGTTCTACGAATCTCTACTATTTGTCCTTCTGTCTCACTGGGTTCGTTTTCTTTAAGATATTTTTCATTATCCTCAGTCCTAAATGATGATATTAGTGAATATCTTTGGCCTGTAGTGCAAAGATGTATGATTACCCGATGAATATCTTTGGCCTGTAGTGCAAAAATGAACAGGTGTTGAGATGAACATGACTGACTGGTGATACAAATGAATATCTTTGGCCTGTAGTGCAACGATGAATATTTGGTTAAAGATGATTATTAATTGATGTTACAGGGATAAAATATTGATGATGGACTTTTAAATCTTAGAAGATAGTAGAATTCATTCTCTACTTGACTCTTCTAATAGTTTGCTGTTTCCGCTGCAGTTGTTAATCTAAAACTTATTGTCGATTATATTCTATCAGATTTTTCCCTGTTGAATACTAATGATAATTTGTTGTATATTATCTTAGTCATAATATTCTTTACTGGGCTAGTTGAGCTCACCCTTTTCCTTTTCGTTCCATTTTTCTTCTCAGGGGGTGAGAACATAGCAGGATCTAGTCGGGGTATGGAGTGATGGTTCTAGAAAGATGTTTTAGCAGTCCTCACTATTTCTGTAAAATAGTGTTTGAATAATTGTAATGAGAACTTATTTAAGTGTGGATATTGTCTAGAAGACAATATTTGTAGTTAAACTCACAGTATGTGTTGTCTTATTTTGCACGACAATTGAAGTTGTAGTTTGCTTTTTGGTACCATGTATTTGGCGACTCAGAATGGGTGTCGTATACCTATTTTGGGGGCGTCACAATGTGACACTATTTAACTGGTCTATGAAACCGAGATTCGTTAGGGTCCGGGAGCTTGATTATGTGGAGGGAAGGTGTTAGGCACCCCCCGACATCCGTGTTACCATGGTGATCGTCACTTTTCAATTAAACTGTTATATGAATGCGTGTGTGTGTGTCAATGTGCAATTATCTAGAAGTAGTGCTATGCCTCATTTGCACCTATATACAAAGGGTTTGAATTTTATATAAAAATTTATTTTTAACAAGATATAGCAATGACGTTTTGTGAAAGAGGTTTTTCAAACCCTTATGCTCAATAGTAATTGAGGATTTTGATACTTCCATTTTTTATTAAATGTTCGGCTTAATTGCTTTTATTTTCGAGATGCGAAGCATCTTCGAGAAAACAAGATAAAAAGAAGTGTCGAATTCCTTATGGGCATGATAACCATCTAAGAAAATTCAAACACTGTGAATAATTTACAAGCCGTGTACAGCTGAAAATGTCCATCACGGGAACTGAATCTAGATTCAGTAAACTGAATCTGTGATCACATGATTCCTAGGCTCACATAATGTAGCAGTTTGTATAAAAGTTGTAAACAGTTATATATATATATATATATATATATATATATAATATATATATATATATAAGTTGTAAATATATGTATATACAGACAATCAACCACCACGAAGCACCTCCATGGAGGATTGAAAATGTAAATAAAGCAGTAAAAACCAATCAACCGCCACAAAGTAAACTCCAGGCGAGACTAAATATAAAGAAAGCTGTGAGACCCCGAATTTTATGAAATAAAATTATTCAATTTTCTTATAATTATTATTTAGTAAGTGGTTAAATTGATAAAAGTTTAAAGTTATGGGTGAAATGTGCAAAATTTTACAAAATAAGCAAGTGATTATAAAATATTTATTATTGTCGGGGAATATTCGTTTGGTCGTGGAATATTCTTCCTGTCGGGGAATATTCGTACAACGGCGCAGCCTTTTGTGGGCCCCATAACGAAAAGCGATTGGATGAAGAAAAAGACAAGTATACGTTGTTTATAAATAACGGGGTAGTTGTTACCATTAATACTGTTGGAATACCCGGTGGTTAAAACACAGTAGCACACGGTTTTGTACCAATTATTAATTCTTACGTAAGAAGACACTACTCAATAATTATTATAGTAATTACTGTTTAATATTTTATTTTATTGATTCGATAATTGCTGCGTTGATATTTTATATTATTGTTATTTCAATAATTGTCACTACACAGTATTTTCTATTATCAGATCAATAATTCACATTATTTTAATAATATTATTAGATAGCATTGTTGGCAATGTCTAGAAAGTTCTGTCTAAGGAGAGGTTTGGTCACCTAATTGCACGCCAGTAAAGAGAAATCCTTATTGGAAAGCCCCCTCTTTCCTAGGAACGGCCTGGTTGTCAGTATTGTGATTCTATAATATTATTTGTGAATAATTAATTATTGATTTATATGATAAGAAAAATATTCATTTTATGTGGATATAGATGGAGAAAATTTTTAATGTGACAATTGTTGAAAATTGATATTTTATATTTTTTGATAAAATAATTTATTTAAATATATTATTATATTTCAATAATATAATAATTGTGATATTTTTATAATGAATGTGTGATATATGAATAAATGAGGAGGAAGAGTATTTTTGTTACAAAAAATATTTAACACATGTTTTGTGTGTTAATGGACCCCATTTTTGACTGAAATTTGATTATAGCATACAAAATCGTCCATATGTGGATTTCGGTCAATTTCTCTTTGAAATTTGAAAAAACTTAAACTTACAAAGTTGTAGAGAATTGAATTTCTTATAAGAGAACATAAGATTCGAATTTTTTTGATAAAAGGGCTATTTATTATGAATTATTGAAGTTCCGGAATATTGGGTCTGAATTGATTTTGTTGTATTAAATGATAAAAACATGTTTTTAATTTAGTGGACCCCACATATGTGGTAAATGAGCTGAAATCAGATTCAAGAGGTGGGCGTAAATTTTTTTAATAAATATTATTATTTTATTAAATTTTCTGCTTTGGTGTTCTAAGCATTTTCCTATAAATAGGGTGCTTAGGTTAGAATTGAAAATCACACCAGAAACTGAAGTCTTCTCTCTCTATATTATTGAGTGTATTCTTGTGAGTATTTTGATACTTTGAGTGTTGCTATTCGGTGTAAGTTCCTTTCAGCGTTATATCCAATATTCAGCCAGAAGTACTATTCTTTTGAGGTAAGGGATGTTATTTTCTTCAAATGATATTTTTCTTTGAATATCATTATACCGAAATATTGGTATGAATTTTATTATGAAATTTTTACCTTTTCATGTCAAAGTTACTATTCATGAGTTACCATTCATGGGGTACTATTCACTCAAGTACTATTCACCCGGGGTACTATTCATGATAAAAATTGATTCATTTTCGGTCCAAATTATTTTTGGTACAATATTATTCTTGAATATTACTCCACAAAACAGTATCATGTTGACAATTTGGACGTTTCTATATAAATTAAATTATAAATCTTTAAAAATTTATCCTTGAACTTGTTTTATTGAATTCTTATATCATTGTCATCATCCTCATGTTTATATTCTGTTGAAAGTCATTTGTGGCCTGTAGTGCATAGATGGACTTGGTATGATTATGACCAGGGATTATTCGGTATAATCATGACTGCAATGTTACAAATGATGTGGTAAAAGTCCTCATTGGCCCGTAATAAATTGATGGACAGTTGTTGACATGATCATGACCATTGATGAAAACACGAATATTCTTGGCCCGTAGTGCATGGATAATTTGTGGTCGTGATACTAATGAATATCCTTGGCCGTAGTGCAGGGATGATGTGGATTATTTATTAAGCTGAGTCTCAGCGATAAAAGTGATGAAAAATCTTTTAAATCATAGAAGATAGTAGATTTTATTCTCTACTTGACTCTTCTAATAGATTGCTTATTCCGCTGCAGTTATTGATTTAAAAGTTATTGTCTATTATATTCTATCAGTTGTTATACTGTTGAAGGCTAAGGATAATTTATTCTGCATTATCTTAGTCATAATATTTCTTACTGGGCTAGTTGAGCTCACCCTTTCTTTCACTGTTCTCTTCAGGAAATGAGAATATAGCTGGGACTAGTCGGGGAATGGATTGACGGTCCAGATGGTTGCATTAGTTGTCCTCACAATTCTGTAAAATAGTGTGATAATAATTGTATTTAGGAATCCATTTGAGTTGAATACTATCTAGAAGACAATATTTGTTTTAAAACTCTCATTTATGTTTTGTCGTATTTTACACGACAGTTGTATTATTAAGTTATATTTGAATTTTGTACCATGTATTTGGCGACTCAAGATGGGTGATGTATACCTATTTTGGGGCGTCACAGTTGGTATCAAAGCTTAGGGATATGATCCCTAGCTAAGATGTGAGACTAGAACTAGGAGGGGAGAGACGGAGAATTCCTTCGCTAGTATGACCTACCTAAGTTTATTTGGTATTTAATTGGTCTGTCAGAGTATAGGATTATTATGTTGCATATCAATTTCTTTAATTAACCCTTTGTTTTGTGACAGTATTTGAGAATGGCAGCTTAAAATGTTA
Organism: Panax notoginseng; assembly: GCA_016801055.1. Lineage (NCBI taxonomy): Eukaryota > Viridiplantae > Streptophyta > Magnoliopsida > Apiales > Araliaceae > Panax > Panax notoginseng. The sequence continues at coordinate 169,472,664 of CM029017.1, read as the reverse complement.
GCAATGGAGTGAATGAGACCGTGGAGACACCTCTAATCACCAACCAGGATAATGTGATGTCAGGCGAAGAAGGAATTAGAGATATCCATGTGGTGAGTGAAGAATTAATTGTTGCACCTGAGATAGTCGCAGAGGTAGCGACTGAGAGTGAGGAAGAAGAGGAAGAAGAGGAACCAAAGGAGAATTTATTAGAAGAATTTTATGATCAAAATTTAGAATTACAAAATCGTATTCATGAGTTAGAAGAGCAGGCTGAAGAACGGAAGACGGTCGTGGAGCAAAGAGATGCAACAATTCAAAATTGTGTTACCCGATGTGCGATGCTTGAACAGAAGCATTCTTTGGAGTATAAGATATTAGAGCTGGAATCTGAAAATGCTATGATCAAAGTTCTGATGAAAGAAGAAGCAACCAAACGAATGAGAATGGAGGATGCATGGGTAAAAGCCTCATGACGCGTTGATATTGTAGAAAAAGACGTCCGATCCAATAAGGCCAAAATAGATGAAATGGATTTTGCTTTTTGGACAACAATTGGGAGAATCGAATATCGAGTTCGGAATTACCCTGTGCAGAGCGGTCAACCCCAATTCAATATGGATCGGAGAGTAATGATTCAAATCATGGATTAGGAATGCGAAGAAGCAATTAAGGGTGGAATATGCCCTATAGCGAAAGTCAATTCTAGCGGTAATGATGACACCAAAGACTGGCCCAGACAAGTCAAAATTGGTGGTTCAAGTGAGATCGCTTTTTGTAACTTCCTAAAAAGTGAGGAACCGAATGAAGGTATCACGGGTTAGTTAATTATAAGTTATTGCGAAGTCCATACCTTATTAGATACATGTTCTATCCATTCATTTTTCTCTCCTGCTTGTGCTCAATGTTTAAACTTGACTCCGAAGAAATTAGACTTTGACCTATCTGTGGAGACTCCGTTAGGAGAAACTTTCGTTATATCCATTGTTTATAAATTTTGTTTGGTTCAAATCGGTACCCTCACATTACCTGTCGATCTTATTTCATTGAAAATACTTGCACTTGACGTAATTCTAGGGATTGATTGGTTAACTACTCATCATGCAAAAATTAATTATTTTCGTAAGATTGTTAGCTTTCATATTCCTAACCAACCTATTATGCGAATTCATGCAACTAAACTATTAAAATTAATCACTGTCATCTCAAACCATAAAGCTATTCGTTTATTGAAAAATGGATGCAAAGCTTTCTTAGCTCATGTCACGGATTTAAACAAAAATACGTCAGTTTTGAATGATATTTCTATTGTTAATAAATTTCCTGACGTATTCCCTGAAGAACTTCCTGGCCTACCCCCAGAGCGTGATATTAATTTTGTATCGACTTTGAACTCGGTACAAAACCCATTTCTAAAATCTCATATCGAATGGCTCCTATTGAACTTCAGGAGTTAAAAGCCTAACTACAGAAGTTTGTACCTTAGCATCTATCTGGTGACTTCTTTTGTGGAATGCATCGAAGCCAAACTTTCTATAGGGGACGTTATATTCGTGCGGTAGTAAACTGATAGGTGCCATTGTGACGTGCTATCCAAGATTGGGATATGAGTCACAGTTGAGAGCAACCTAAGTCAGTAATCGAAATACGTAGCTTTCTAGACTTAGTTAGTTACTATCAAAGATTTATGGAAAGATTTTCTCGAATCGCTACTCCGTTAACTCAGCTGACTTGAAAAGATACAAAATTCAAACGGAGTGAGGAATGCGAGAAGAGCTTTCAAGAACTCAACATGCGGCAATGACATTGGCTCGAGCTGTTGAAAGATTATGATCATACCATCCAATACCATCCTGGAAAAGCGAACGTTGAGCTAACGCGTTGAGTAAAAGATCGTATGCGTTTACAAGTGCGATATTGTTAACACAAAGACCCATTTCGTACGACTTACAAATGATAGTGATAGAGTTAAATACTCTAGGGACCCATGTGATGATGTCAAATATATGCGTAGAACCGACCTTAATCGATAAATTTAAAGTTGCTCAAGCTACAGACCTGGAGCTGATGAATATAAAGAAGAAGATGCAAGAAGTCATTATTCCAAAAGCGAGAATCAACGATGTAGGGAAAGCTCAAACCTTCGATTTATTAGTCCATTTGAGATTCTCGATCAAGTAGGAGCTGTGGCCTATAGACACGTTTTATCGCTAAGCATGTCACGCATTCATAACGTTTTTCACGTATCGATGTTACGTAAATATGTGGACGACCCTAACCACATTATTGAGTTAGAACCAGACGAGAAAGCCAAAGATTTAACATACGAGGAGGTACCAGTCAAGATCTTGGATAGGAAGGAGCTGTTGGATAAAATCAATACGCACAAAACACGCAAGTGTACGTGGTCAACAAGTAATAAAGTGATGAGCAAAGTATCGTTCCACAAAGACAAAATATCAAGAATCTTAACTTCACAATTATCAATTTTGTATTAATCCTAATTTTATTAAACTAATCAATTCAATGGTTTTTTTTAAAAACTAATTAAAAGAAACTAAATTAATAAATAATTAATTTATCAAATATCACAAAATAATCACCAAACGAAATTCGGAATTTTCAAACAATTAATGGAGAATTAGACTTATGATTTCACCCTAAGCTTCACTCTGATTTTCTAACTTTTGTTCCAATTCACTCAATATTTCAGTTTATTAACCAAGAACACGAACGTAGTAAGAGCCACCTCTCGATGCACTAATACCATATTAACATCAATCCACAATTAAGATAGAAATCCGTTAAACACCTAAGTTAACCAACTCACTATATCTCTATGTGAACTGCAATTAAATAGGTTGAAGTTTGAGTTCTCTTAATGATTATATGCGATGTCAAGCGTATCTCTACCTTAACAATAATCACAAATATGCTATCGACATAATTTATGACACATGCTATATTAACTAGGTCTAGATTTGAATATCCTCTCTCGATTCCTTTCAAATCCACATAAAATTGTTGATCAGGCAATTCATAATTCACGCACAAATTAACATAGATAAACTGAAATTATCTTATAAAATTGGAAATCAAAGTTATCGAATCATCGCTAGGCTTAAGGATCCATCACAAGTCTAACAAGTAAATTAGTTCATAACGAACGAATTAAAAACTGAATAATTTGTTGAAAACATCATCCCAATTACAAAATAGATGAAAGAGAAGAAGAATTGTAGAAAACTCCTTCACAAAGCCTCAATCTACAATCGTTGTGACAATCTCTGAAAATCACTTCTCCAATTTTCGCTCTCCAAATCCTTCAATTCGTGCTGAAAATCTTGCCTTTTGCGTTAGAGAATTGTTGTTCTTCTAAGTGGTAGCCAGCTCCCTTGACTTCTGGACGTCTTCTCCCTTTAATAGACTCCAAAACGCACCAGCTAGCCCAATCCGAGCCAAAACAGAAGTTGAAACCTAATAGGACAGCAGCAGAAACGAGACCCCCGCCCCGGCGGGGGGTACTGGGCAAAAAGGGCCCTGCCCCGCGGGCATACCTTCTGACTTCAAAATTTCTTAAGTTCCAATTTTTTTTACTTTTGCTCCAAAAAGACCACCTTTTCATCCTTAATGCATCCATGACCACCCTACACATAAAATAACAAAAACAAGTAAAATCGAACACAAAATATATAAATAAATACGAATTTAAACTTGATTTGAACAATGATTCGCGTATATAAAATTCGCTTATCAAAATCCCCCAAACTTAAATCGTGCTAGTCCACGAGCATAAACAAGCTACATGCAATGCAATGAAATGCAATAACAATCTAAACGCCTAAACAAATCCAACAATATCGCATAAACAAATTTATTCTACCGGCCTCAGAGAAAACGAGCAACTTTACACTACGAATTATCAAAACCAATCCACGCTTACATATTAATTCTCAATTCTTGATCAATCATCACTGGTATAGTGTGTGTGTGTGATCAACATCAAGTTTAACTGATACGGACCCAAATTCAATACATAAACAACTTCTTAGAAGGAATTATACAATGCAAACTTAAAAATCTCAAAGATAGGCACGATTCAACTAAGATTAACTTAACCAAATTCAAGGGTACATGCAGGATACTTATACTTTCTTTTTCTTTTTTTTCTTTTTCTTCTCTTTTTTTTATACGGGGGCTTTTTGCACTTTTCCCGTTTTATTCTTATCTCTTTTTTTTTCTTTCATAGATGGTTGGTGAGTGCATTTTATGCTCCATCTCACGCTTGTGTTTATGGGGAGTGCTTCACCTCAACCCACCACAAGACTCAACATATTACATTTTTTTTTCAAAGCTTATATATCCCACATATATTCCCCCAAACTTAGGTTCTTGCCTAATTTAAGCCTTCACTACCAATCCTTGTCATTTTCTGGTTCACGCTAGCACTATCCTTTAGAAACCCTTTATGTATCAATTTGAACTAACCGGTCAACAAAGATGTTATTAGTGCTACCCTTTTTATAACAGTTTCAAACAAGTCCAAGAATCGATTCATAACAGTAATTATATCACAGTTCTAATAATCCATACTATATTGGTTAACTTGTTCATAATCTCATCATTGGCCAGAATAACCTGTAGAATGCGACACCATTGGACATATGCAACCTATTTTTTTTTTTAACATAGATACTTATGAAAACAATGCAAACTCCTAACTAATATGCAAAATATCAATAATAAAAAAAAACAGCATGCATGCAACTAAACAAATATAACTCCCCCAAACTTAAATAAGACAATGCCCTCATTGGATAAAAATATAAGGCACGAGGACTTCCCTGAAACTGTTTAAGTCTGGGGCGGTGGTTGGTGCTCTTCCTCATCTGAATCACTAGGAGGAAATTGAGGTAATGGACCGGGTTGTTCATATGAAAATTGACCCGCCGGGTTGAAACTCTGGAGTGTTGTATTCAATGAGGTGAAAGATGCATTCATGGCATCAAACATGTGGTCTTGGCGCATCGCCAATCGCCGCATCTCCCGGCGTGTCACCCTATTGGTCAAAGCCAATTGATTCTGAAAAGCCAGGAACTGAGCACTAGAAAATGTCTCAATCGGCGGAGTCTGCTCAGTTCCCTGATCATCTATTGCTTCATCCTCATCCCCCAAAGTATCTTCGGCATCATCCTCGGGTTCCGACGCCGATGAAAAATAAAACCCAAACCCCGTGGATGGGACTCTCCTCCAGGCCAAACAGAATACCGGCTATCATTCTAGTATCTAAGATCTGCAGCGGCAACAAAGTGGGCTCATCATCGGACCAACGTACTCCGGCTTGATGACACAATCCACATATAAGAGATGGATGTGGTAAGCCGCCAGAAAAATTTCCACGTAGGCATCTTCGTATAGAAAAACTAATAATTGCCCCGATGTCTATGAGGAAATCTTGGACAATGGCAT